>NW_019167893.1:10155421-10181313 GCF_002303985.1 Durio zibethinus
TTTCTTTACCATTCATAAAATGATGAAGCTGCAAAGCAATGTCAACCCAAAAACTTTATTTACATAACTGCAGCCAGTCAGTTTATAACCAGTGCCCCTTTGACAGATATATTTATATGTCATTCAGTGGATAGTGCAGCATTCTGGCTCTTGGTGATGAAAATGGCAAGCTCAATTCCTTGTGAATTCCTCATAATTCTCAATTTGTTACCAATTTGCTCTGCTTCTATCTATTCATATTTCGAGAGTTCTCTGGCAAAAATTATGTATGTCAGAAGATTAGGAACACAATGTCTAGATTCCATTATGTGAAGAAGCTTCATGGAAAAATCTGACTTCCCTTCCCTCAGCAATCCATCAACCAGCACTGTCCAAACAATCTCATCAGAATTCCGTCGTTTCTCAATTGTGCTCTCAAACAAAGTCTGAGCTTCTTTCACCCGACAGGCCTTGCAAAGCACACAAATTACTGCTCTGTAAATTGATAAAGGAGGCTCCCAACCTTTGGTCATCATCAGGTTAAAACTTTCTACAGCACGATCGACTTCAAGGTTCCTACACTGTGCAAATATTAGAGAGCAGAAGATTCTTTATTGGACAAATGCCTTTCTCTTTCATATGTGCCACTAACTGATCTGCCTCATAATTGCTCCCTTCTCTGCACAAGCCAGTAATTAATGCACTGTATATATCAACAGTGAGTTCACAACCATTTCCGGACAATCTGGATAGGAGGTTATGGATCAACCCAAAATTTGTAAATCTCTCATCTATGCCACCAGAATACCCGACTCCACTTTGAGCAACAACCTTCTCTGTCAGTAACTTGCACTCTTTTTGCAACCCTTTCAACAAAACACTGAAAGTCCGGTAGTTAGGTTTACAACCTCCATCTGTCATCCGCTGCAGAAGCAAGAATGCATCATCTAACCTACCAAGCATAACAAAACCATCAATGGGTGAGGTAAATGTAACCTCATAAGGTGCCAATTCTTTGCTCACCAATTCATCAAGTAAATGTTCTGCAACATCAGCCTTCCCTTCCTGGCATAGACCATAAATAAGTGAACCATATGTGTAAACATTCGGTAAGCATTTTTTCTCTTTCATTTCCTGGAAAATCCTAAATGCAATATCGGTCCCACCATTTTTACAAAGCCCATTGATCAACCACGTGTAGGTAATGACAATTGGCAGCAATCCTTTCTCTGCCATCTTGCTGATTAATTTCTCTGCTTCAGAATACTGATTGCTTTGAGACAGACCATTATAGCATTATAAGTTTCAATCTCAGGACTGCAGCAATGTTGCTCCATCCACTCAAATAATGACAAGACAATATCCATTTTCCCTTCCTTCAAATAACCATCTATCATAGCAGTGAAACTAAACCGATTTGGACTTAGCCCACATTCCACCATTTCACAGAAAAGACTAGATGCTGAATCCAACTTTCCCCACTTGCAAAACCCTGAAATAAGTTCAGAATAAGTCCACTCATCAGGTCCATGCCCACTCTCCTTTAACATTTATAACAATCTGGAAGCATTGTTTAGATTCCCTTTTTTAAGGTATCCGCCAATAAGTGTGTTACAGGTTATCAAACTGGGTGAGGGACCAAGCTTCAGCATTCTTTGGAAGAGAGCCATTGCCTTCTCAGTATCACCCATTAAGCACAATACCTTTGTAATTTGATTGTATGTTTGGGTATTTGCCATTATTTTGTTCTCACAATCCACTCAAAAATATCCAGAGCAATGACAAATCTTCCTGCGGCACACAATCCATTTAGTAGTACATTGTATGTAACTGTGCTAGGAACCATACCAATCTTTACCATTTTGTGGTAGAGCCCAACAGCCATTTCAAGTTTCCCGCACCCCAAAACAATCCCACTTATTAATGCTGTATACGTCTGCACATCAGGATAACAGTCCATTTCCCTCATACTTCCCACATTCCAATCGCCTCATTCACACAACCAAGCTCGCATAGCGACTTAATTGGAACAGTATACATATAACAGTAGGTTTAATCCCTTTCTCAACCATCCCTTCCAACAGATCCAGTGCCTCATCCACCCTCCCCACATTGCATAACCAATTGATCAAATTTGAATATGTGACTGAATTCGGATCACAACCCTCCTTCACCATCTTATCAAAAACCTTACAAGCCAAATCCAAATTCCTGTTCCTACAATATCCTAAAATCAATTAAGTATACGTAAACGTATCTGGGCACGTATCATATTGAAAAATCTTGTTCAAAATTAACTCAGCGTCATGAACTTCCCTTCCTTACACAAGATATTAATCATAGTATTAAGTGTGAATAAACTTGGTTTAATCCCACTACTTAACATTGGGTATAAACATCTTGAGCTAAACTAACCATCTGAAATTTTCCACATTGAATCAAAAGTGTATTTAAACTATACAAAGTAAGCCAAAACCAAAACTTTGATATAACCCATTTAAAACTCAATTTACCCTTTTAACTTCTTCCTCATTTCTACAAGCTTTGATCATCAGAATCCTAACGTGATCCGCCAGAGCAAAGTTGTAGTCTTTAGCAAGCCTATTCAACATAGAAATATAACAACCCATGTCAAATTTGTAAAAATGACGCTTTGAAACCCAGAAAAAGAGTTCCAAAACGGAGTCCGTGTACTTGTGGGTGGTGACTATTTGGGACGCATGGTGCGGTTTCAGGTGGGAGGTTAAGCCAAAGAGTTTTGAGTTTCGCCTCCATTGAGGTTGGGATAAGATATTGCATATTTTATAGACCAAGGAAGATCGGTTGTTTTGGTTTGGAGGCGAAAGAGAGGAAATTGTGGTGGAGAGAAAAGGGGCGAACGAGTTTGGGAGATGGGTTTCTGAGGAAAGGCTTTCAGCATGCGGGCAGGGGATTTGGGTTCATGGAGGAAGCAAAAAGGTTTTGTTTTGGTGGGGGAGGATTTGGGCAATGATAGAGATCTGGGCAGCTGGTAGATTTATGGAACGTGGTCAGCCAAGGACCACAATACCTATTCCCCACAAGCAGAAGAGCGAACAGTTCAAGCTGGTCTTTGACCTTTAAATGCTGAGTTTTTTCCCAAACTAAGATTTCTTGTAATCTTATTTCCCAAACTAGATACTTTTAAACTTTATTCCTAAATACAGGTCATTTGGGACAACTAAATTCCATATCAGCATTTGGCACCTTTAATGTTTCTTGCCCTCTCACTTTCTTCACCATGTTCATATTTATTTCAAACTTCAATTTGTTTTTTTTCTTTCTTTGTAAAAGTAAATATAAATAGATTCAAAATCTGAAATATGTCATTCTTAAAAGATATTTCAAAATCATTTTGGAAACAAGAGATTGGATTGAAAAAAAAAAACCTAGCTCTTGGGAAAGGATTTACTGGCTTGATCCTAATGCTCTGTTTTATAGCGTATATTATGTTGGTGTGAAATAAATTCCAAGCATAAGGAAGGGAACCCAAGCAATAAGCAGAATGTGTTTTAAAGAATTGTAAGGAAATAAAACGGGAGTTTTTTCCGACAATAGATTTTCTTTAAATCTTTATTCCCGAATAGTTTATTGTTTTAAACTTATTTCTCTACGTGTGGTACACTAAGCTACGTCATTATAATTAGGGGTGTAAATGATACATTAGTACTCGCAAGCTACTCAGGTTCGATTCGAAAAAACTCGAATTCGGTTCGATTATTGTCGAGTCGAGCTCGAGCTCGAGTAGCTCGACTACCGATCGAGCCGAATTCGAGTATTCTTATATCTGACTCGAGTAGCTCGCGAGCCTAATCGAGCTTTTATATTTAATATATTTTTATTTTTTTTAATTAATAAAATATTTCGAATCGAGTTCGAGTTCGAGTTCGAACATGAATAATCGAACTCTTATCGAATATACGAATCAAGCTTTATTTTTACATATTAATCGAGCTTAATCGAGCGAGCTCGAGTAGCTCGAATTCGATCACGAATCGAGCTCGAACTTAAAAAATAAAACTCGATCGAGCTCGAGCCGAGTATCGAACCCGGAGTTGTGAGTCGAGCTCGAGCTCGAGCTTCTCACTACTCGGCTCGCTCGGCTCGGCTCGTTTACAGCCCTAATTACCATATTGCCATATCAATATTTTTTTAACATCGAACAAAACCCCACTTCGTCAACTTCAGCAAAACCCCTCTCTTTACAAACTACGCTTTTTTTTAATAGAATTCCAAACCCTAAGAATCTCAAATCCCAGCTTTTAAACCCTCTTCTTCTTTTCAATAAGCCTGATGCCAAAGAGGCAAGAATGGGCCCTCCTATGTATCTCCCCTACTGGCCTCTTCTTTTGAATTGATTTAAAACCCACTCCAACACTTTGCAGTAAGAGAGTTTTTTCAGTTTCAGATGGGAGAAAATTGCGGCAACTTCAGCACCTGGAGGTTCAAGATGGGTTGAATCAGAGGTTGTTGCAAGAGAGTTTTCTTGATAAGAAGTGGTAGTGATGGGTGGCACTCAATAGGGTAGAGTCTTAGGCTGCATTTGGAACTAAACGCAGCTGCGTTTATTATGAAAATTCATGTCAACCGTATCGTATAGTGTAAAGATGTGCATTTAGATAACATGAACGACACGATACAAATGGATTTTCACCGTGCTGAACTTCAAATTTTGTCTGGTGCTTTGTGTTACAGTGAGAAAACTCACCTCTACCAATTCGCATTTTTTCAAATAAGCCTCTGTTTCTTTTTTTTTTTTCTTTTGCTTTTGCTCCGACGACATAAATGTAAAGTTAATTATTGTTTTTTTTTTTTTTTACTTTGATTTTTTATTTAAAAGTTTTTAATATTTCTTGCCATTTCCATTTTTTATTCAAATTTTATTTTGAATAAATATAATTATTATTTTAATTTAAAAAATAATTATTATCTTCTAAATTATTATCAATTTATGTAAATATATTATTTAATTTTTTAAAAATAATTTTTATATTATTATCAATTTTATTAATTTCTAAAAATTTAATAACAAAATTATTATCTGAAATAAAACTAATATCAGTAATTTAATTATTTATTAATTTTATAAATATCAAATTATAATTTAAATTTATTATATATAAATTTTAATTTAATATCTTTAATGATTATTTTTTATTTTTATTATATTTCATCTCACCATTATTATTATTTTTATATCTAAACATATATCTCATCATTAATTTTAATCTCATAATTATAATATTAAATTTTATTATTATAATAATTAATCTCATATTTATTATTTTTTTTAATTTTATCAAAATTAATTTTATTGTAAATCCAAATAGATGCTTAACGTACAAAGGAAGACTTGGCTGGTATGGAAGTACCGTCTATGGGGTACTCACAAAAAATGAACATTATTGGAGAAAAGTCAATACTTTAACAAAAAGCTGGATTCTGTCAGCTTCATTTGAACTATCAAACAAAATATGTCCAGCTTTAACAAAAAGCTGGAATGCAGGTAAAACAAATCGCATAGAGGTGGAGGCCTCCTCCGTACTTTTATTACAACGTTAATTTCGATGGTGATTTGGATACAAATGGCAAAACAAGTGGTATGAGGAGTGATTAGAGATTATGATGGTGAAATAATTGGAGCTGGTGTGTTCAGATTAAAAAATGTCACAGTTGTTTTTTCGGTGAAAGCAACAGCTGCAAGGGGTGTGTAACGAAGAGGATAGGGCTATGGTTATAACAGTATCCTATTTTCATCTCTCGTATCATTCATGTTGAGCATAACTTTGATGCTTAAATGAAATCTTATTAATTTTTTTTAAAAAATTTTATTTAGCTTTATCTTTTTGCGAACAAGATGTGGATTTTTTTGACAAAACCAAATCCAAACCGTAATGAATTTGGTATGATCGTGACTTTGAAAAATAAATAAATGTAATTGCAAGGAAGAGAAAAGAGAGAAAATTGAAGGGAAAAGATGTTGACATGAAATAAAATGCTGACGTGGATTTTATTAAAATAAAAATACTTTTATTTTGGAATAAAATTCAAAAGTTTTCTATTTCAAGAATTAAAATTAACAAAATATCTTGAGTTGGAAAAAAAACTCAATAAAACGGATTCCCATTTGTTCCTTCTTACTAAAAGTTGTAAAATTTTGGCAATTTTTTTTGTTGGTGTAATTTGTCATTTTTTTTTACGTGGATTATATGTGTACCAAGTATCCTCTTTTGAGAATTAAGTTTAAAATTATCCTACTTTGACAAATAAGATTAATACTACCTTGGTACCAGAAAAAACTCCTTAAATGGTAGGGTCTGCCAAAGCTCGAACCCAATACCTGTGAGAGAACGACTATTGAACTATTAAAAAAGGCCCCTGTTATTCAGGAATCAGGTCAGACCGCCACTTGTCTTTTTCTTGTTATTATTTTTTGTTTTCTTCCGGATATAAAAATAAAAAAATAAAAGATAAAGTGTTTTCCCTTTCAATTAAAGGAATTCGAGTACCTTTTTTTTGTTATTTGAGAAAACGAAAAAAAAGAGAAATTTTTATATTATATTTTAATTTTTTTAGAATGGTAACGCATTTCGATATTCCCATTAATCTTACACTAGTTTCGAATAGTATTCCTTTTCTTGGTATCCAAATGAAAATACGTGTTTTTCTTTTCAATTTTATGGCAAAAAAAAAATCAATTTTCTTTATTACCCTCCGATAGAGGTATACAAATGGGCCTGGTTGGATCAGGCCAAGCCTGAATTTGGGCTTAGTCCATCCAAACTCACCTAGTTTGGTCCATTTATTTTTTCATAATATTAAAATTTTATTTTTATATTTTAATATTTTTAAATATATTTTAAATTAAAATTAAAATTAACTTTTATTAATAAATTAGGGATCCAAGCTTGATCCGGATCAAATCAAGTCTGCGGGGCTAATGGATTGATTGTTCGACCTATGAATTTGTTTATTTTTGAGAAATGTGTCCGTCATTAAAATTTAAAAGAATAAGATATAAATTTACCATTATATTTATACAAGTAATTTAAATTTATCACCAACCTTTCAACTTGTTTAATTTTTATTATCATAATTTTAAAATAATTAAAAGATTTTCCATTAGAATAAAATGGTTTTTTGGTCATCAAGTAGAATATTAGGGTTACGTTCTTTTACAACTCAAAAAACAAATTTAAAAAATGACATGACAAGGCAAGAAAAAAAAAGGCAACGAAACTAAAATATGATTTTTTTATTTTATTTATGTTCTACTTTTATTATGATATTTTATATTAAAATATAATGTTACATAATCCAAAATTTTTTTTCTTATTTTATTTCTTTACTTGTTTCATCATACATTTTTTACCTAATAAAAATATTCGCATAATATTTTTCAATTAACCTTACTCTTTTTTATCGTCATATCATTTTCAAGGAATTTTTTAAAAAAATTATAAAATTGGCTTGTATAGTTTCGGAAATGTTAATTTCTCAAGTATTACTTATATTTTAACCAAATGTATTAACTTCACAATTAGAGAAATGTCCAATGTTACTTTTGAGGGTTTTACAGAAAATGGGTAGGAAAATGGTTTACAGGGTACAAACCTAGAGAACCCAGCTATTAGAATTAAAAAAAATTTACTCATCAAGATTCTCGGTCTACTGTGTTTAGAGTCTATTTTGATGTATTTTACTAGCAAGTTAGGAAAATCTGAAGTTGAAATTATATTCTATATGAATTCTAAAATTTTAATATTCCTTTATCTGCATGGTTTATCAGAAACGAAAAAAAGCAACAGTTGTTTATCTTAAATGCTGCAGAAAATCATTGCTTTAGTGCGCTGACATGTTATTTTTGTTGGATGATCTTCAGTACTATTTCAGGCACAGGAATGATCTGGAATTAATGCATACACAGCTCCGAAGATAAAGCAGGGAAATTACATCAGTACCGGAGTTTCATGACAACAAATATTCAACAGATTTCACATATATAGTGACTAATGTTACAGCTTTTCAAAGACATATCTATGATCTATCTGAAGTTGTTCATTTTCCAGGGACAAGTTAGTGGCATAAGCCCATGCATTGTTGGACGCCGGATCAGCAAGGTGGTCGAAAAGGTGTTCTCAAGGGACCCTTCCGGTGCAATTAGGCCTGGATGAAGAAACCAAAATGGGAGACATTGCCAGGCGGCCATTCTTGATCTCCCTAAACTATTCAATTCTGCGAAGGGCATCAGGAGCATCAGCCAATCCAAGTGGGTCAAAAGCACCACCTGGGTAAATTGGGTCAAGTCCTTCACCAAGTGGTCCACCACCAAGTCAGTATCCTTCAAAAATCCCATGAGCACAAACTGGCAAGCCCAGATTGCAAGAATGCTCTGAGCATGGACAAGGTTTGGGTTGCCAAGATAGTCAAGGCCACCTTCGGAGAAGATTTGAGATCCAGCCTTGAGCCAAACTGCCTCTCCGAACTTGACACCATTCTTTGAAAGAATTTCAGGGAAGACATAGCCAAGGGCACCAAGCATAGCCCATCTGCAGTGGATCACCTCAAGCTCACGATTCTTAGCAAATGTCTCAGGGTCAGCTGATAATCCAGCAGTGTCCCACCCGTAGTCACCAGGGAATTCACCAGTCAGGTATGATGGGATTTGATCGGAGAATGGACCCAAGTACTTTGGGCGGTCAGGCCCATATCTGTTTTTTTGTCAAATTATTGGTCAAGAAATCAGATTATGAACCGTTCTTCATAACAAGATACTACTAACTAGTACTAGGAATGGCAATATACCAGATGCTGGTGGGAGCACTTTTCACAGTTCTGCGCATGGTAATGCGGCCACCACCGAAGTAACCGACCTTGCGGACGAGCCCATTGGACTGCTTCAAAGTTGTTTGCCCGGCAAAAGCAGATTGTTGGATAGCAGAGGTTGCCATGGTGATGCCTTGTTTTATTTGCTTGATGGTTGTTGCAGTCTGTTTTGCCTTTGGAGGAGAGAAGCGGGGTTATAATGGAAATGAGAAGATGGTGTTGATCAGGAAATGTTCATGTCAGCAGCAGCATATTGGTTACTGCATTGGATGTGGAATCGCACGTTGATTTTTTTGAGAGAGCTGCAGAGGCTGCCGTTAATGCCACGTGGGATTTGAAAGATCTTGTTCGAAACGTTTTGGGTGGCGAAGAGAAAGCCACAGAACTAAGCAATTACCTATCCTGATCCTACTAATATTGAGCTGCAAGTTCTTCGTCCATTGCTTCGAAAAATGTAAATTTGAACGGGAGATTTAAATACAGTTTTTTTTTTTTTTAATATATATATTTGTCATCTTTAAGGGAACACTTAAACTATTATGATAGGAGGTTTAAAATTAGAAACTATGATAGGAGGTTTAAAAATAGGGAAGGATGAAATTTATAGGATAGAAAAAAGTTCTCCCTCTTTGGACAATTTAAATTCAATAGCATTTCTATTGATCAAAAAGAAAAAGAAAATCATTCTCTATTTTATATAAAAATGTCTTTAGTGGTTAAACTAAAGGAACCTTTTTCTAGTGAAAACGAGACTATGTTGCATCAAGATTGCCACTACAAACACAATTAAAGAGACTAAATAATGTCATACCATTGGGGAAAGACCCTCTTCTATTTTCCCATTATCCTCCTGTGGACATCCCAGCATGATAGCAGTCAGCATTAGCTTGCCTGCATATGGGAAATCCCTATGTTGCATCAATATTGCCTCTACAGATGAACGCACATCCTTCAAACCTGGAAATTCTGGGTTTTCTAGTCTCAATGGCAGCACTTCATCAAATTCGTCTTCAATGGTTTCTGCTTTCGGACCATAATACCTATTTGAAGCCTGGAAAAGGATAGTTTGACTAAGTTGTTGCAAGGTTTCCTCGTCACTCCACCCTTCAGATTCGGATGCTTGATAAAGCTGGCTCCAAGGATCCTGATCTGCTGCATTCTTCCAGCACTCTTCCAAAAGGTTTCTATGGCTCTTGCGAAATGATGAGCTAGTCCACGCAAATACATCAAAAACCTGCAAAGCTAGCTCTCTGCTTCCACTTTTGAGACACAGCTCTATGAGCTCCTCAGGACGAAGGAGCTGCTTTTCAATACGTTGCTTTGTGTCATCAGTAGGTAGAACTTCCATAATTTCTTCCTGCAGAAGACAACAAAAAAAGATATGGGATGACTATAAATGGATAAAGCAGATTAATGTATTTGCATGTTCCGCTGCACTTCGGGCACTTCAGTCACATAATATAGAGTGCCTAAAAGGTTTAAAAAACACAATCTGCAATCATTTGAATAATTTTTCTAGCCTTCTCCGAGATTTTCAGGAATCTCTTGTAACGAAAGAAGAAAAAAAAAGATAAAAAAAAAAAAAGAGAAGATAATTCACTGATTCACTCCCATGACTAAAAATAAGATTAAAGCCTTAGAGTGAGCCAAATATTATGGAAATTCTTCACATATTTTAAGATGCCACATGGAATTTCATTATTCCTTTATTTGAAATGAAATCCCATTACTTGCAGATTATTTACAAAAATAATAACAAAAGAAATGAAGAAAGTAACTGAACCTAAGATCAGAAATTATTTTGGAAAGGATAACTGAAGTTTTAATATACATGGAACTAAGTGGTTCTGTTAAACAGAGAAACTGTGTTGAACATGAAATGATACAAGAAGATTAGAAGAATAAGGATGGAATTTAAAAACATCCTTGCTGAAGTAGTTCAATATGACAACAAGAGGTAGCATAACCTCCTTTAAAATATTAGACATGCACGTGGCAGCATCTCCAGCTTATAAAAACTATAAGAACCAACTTAGAATTATTGATGACTAAGAAAAATTTTCACCCATGGACTGTATGTTCATAAGTCATGATGAAAATGGGTTAGGTTACTTAGAGCCACTTGAGCTCAGCTTGGTGAATACTTGAGCTCGAGATTGACTCATTGACCGTTGAGAACTAATAGAGCTCAAACTCAAGTAGCTCAAGGAACAAGTAGAACAGAATTCGAGTGTTTTAATAATTAGCTCAAACAGCTTGTAAGCTGAATTCAGTTTGAAAATTTTTTAATAATGTAATATACAAATCTAAAAATTATTAATCATACTTCTATCTCAATCTTGAGCTATGAGCTATTGATTATCTCAATTCAGCTTAGCTTGACTACACCCATCTTCAGAAGGTTTATAGCAAGCTAATATGAATCACTTGCGGTCGTGACATGATAAAAGCATGCATTAGCCAGAAACATGGGCACTTTAAAGATAAACACAGGGAAAAAGATTCTCCTTGAATGCAACAAACCTGCAATCTCAAAATCTTCAAATCAGCTTCTATTCGTTTCACTTTTGTCTGACAGTCAGCATCCTTATCTGATCCTAAAGAGATAAAGAATAAAAAAGGATAAAAGGGAAATCAAAGAGAGATTTTATTATAGGCCTAATAGGAAGAGCTTAAAATTATGTTTTTAGATTTTAAAAGCTGGAATAAAATAAAAGAAGAAAAGATAGAGGAAAGAATAAGTATTTAGTAATGATAGCAGTTCTCGTAATTCTTCCATGACATTTTCCTTATATTTCTGTTTTCATCAACATATTTTTTTCAAGATTTCTCCTCTACTAAATCAGCATTTTATGACAAAAAGGATGAAACCTTCCATTGAAACAGAAAATAAATTCAATGGAAAATATGAAACAGAATGCAATCAAGAAATAAATGAAAAATGAGAAAATAGATCACCTGCGAAGGCAGCTATCTTGGAGAGATTCAAAAGTCGTCTCCTGTCAGTCAGTGTTGGTACAGGATTTTCGTGGCCAGCATCAATCTCATCTTCTGTGGTTGAAATAGAGCCCTGATCTTGAGAAAGAGCCAATAAATGAAGAGTTCCAGAAGCTGCTGAAAACTGATGAAGAAATACTTCATGATACCATAGGAGATCCCGATAATGATTTAAGAAAATAGATAACTCTTCTTGGAACTCCTCCCCAAGCCTTAGTAGCTTGGAGAATTGTTTTTTTTCATACAGCTGTTTAAACACAAAGTAACTGAATCCACATCTAGGTCCCATGCTCTCATGCTGCACAACAGATAATTTAAAGTTATAGTAGAGAAGCAGAAAGGCAAGAAGGGAGGGAGAAAGGGAGAAAGAATAGAATAGAGGGAAAATCAGGCAGGAAAGGCAGAAGGAGAAGAGGAAGTTAAGGAAATTTTTGAAAAAACAGGGGAGGGGAAGATAGAGAACCAAAGGTGAGAGACATCTCAACACTGAAAAATCAAGTTTCACTTAATGACATCTCAATAATGAAAAGCTAGTAGAAACAGAAAAAACATAGGTATTTATGGGCCATATCCTAAACCCTAACCTAAATTTGAAATAGAAAATACACGCCAAACACACTAATAATTCCCTAAATACTAAAAATAGCACTTGAACACACAGAAGTACAGTGTTAATATCATAGTAAACATGTTTACAAATTCTTGCAGGACAAAAAACAAAACGTTACTTCTTTGTTCCATTCGTTATGGCAACTTGAAACAAGCACCACCTAGGAAAGTGTAGGGAGATTTGTCCAAAAGTTGCAAATAGTGCATGAACAGTGACAGAACACGCTATATCATACCTAAGAGGGCCAACAGCATTGTAGATGTTAAAGCAAAGCAGTCAATCTAACCAAGAAAAGTGTGTCAAACCAAACAACGACACGCATACCATAAGATTTCTTAGCAATCCTGAATCGTTGAGATCACAACATATGTTCCACATGGTCTGATAGCCTTCATGTCGTTTTGCTGTTGACAGCAAGTTTGAAGATAGTTTTCTAAGCATTTCTTCTTTGTTCTCTTCTGTGCTGTCAATTACGTCCTGCAAGGATAAACAATTCAAGGACATATACGAATGGACAACCAGGAATAGAAGAAGAGAATACTGAGCAGAAGAAAGATTAACCTGAAACCCAGCTTCTACAAAACTTTTAACTTGTAGATAAAGGGAATCAAGAAGTGTATCCCTTCTACTCCAGTACTCATTTAGAAGACTTTTGTGTTCTTCTCCTCGCTCCATTTTAGCAGTAATAGCACCACTAGACACCTCAAGTAGAACTTCAGTCAATGCTTCTAGATGAGAGTATAGTTCTGATTTTGCTGACATATCAAGTTCAGATGTTTCATTTAAAAGCTGAAGCATGAAAGAAGCAATGCTCCACAGCCCATTACGCACCACCGGTTGACAATACCAAGGTGTTAAGCCCTCCAGTGGTGGATACCACAGGTGATACTCATTTTTGTAGTCCATGGCAGCTCGAAATATAGTAACACACGCATTTGAGAGTTCACAAACTCTATGGATCTGAAATCCAACTTGTTGCTCCATGCTCAGTATAACATCTAGATGTCTTTCTATGCAATAAAACACCTGTTCAAGATCAGAGACCTTACTATAGAACACTTCAGCATTATCTCTGTCCATCAGAAGGACAGTATTTCGGCGGGCCCTCTCCCCAACTAACTGAATAAGATCCCAAAGTGCACCCGAAACCTGATTTTCAAAACTTGAATGTGTGGAGCCAACTCCAGTTGAACGATTTTGGCTGATCACATCCTGTAGTTCCCTTAGTTGAATAATTGCAGAGAGCTTTTCACCATGTTGTAAGATGATTTGCAAAGATTGTCCTGCCAAAAAAAGAAATAAGTTAGGGATGATTCTCTTTTTTTGCCTGTTCTTTTATTATAAGGCAAGATAGCCATGAAACAAATTATGCCATTTACCAGTAAGACAATTTCCCTAGATCTGTACTAAATACAAAGGAAGGGGAAGAAATTGCAGTCAGATATAACATTAAGAATAAGAACCTGCTCACATGGTATGCTTCTGAGAATGTCTAGCAATGTAAAACAGTACTTTATTCCAGCACAAGAAAGATCTGGGATACTAGTCAAATATCAAGATATGACCACCAGGAAAAGCTAAGAGTCTAAATGCTGCAAAAATTCAAAATGTGAACTCCACACACTGATAACAACTGAAATTAAAGTCACCTCTGCAGCTTGTTTACTTATAGCAACCTTGAAATGCGCAGCTAAGTCTGCGATGTTATAAGTTAACAATGTGCTAAATAACAGTTCAAAAACCAACCAAACTCAGATTACTTGTCAGAGGTTATGTGCAGTGTACCATGAAACACGATGAAGACTACATAGTGTTGTAGAACTCAAAAAAAAAAAAGGAAAAAGTAAAAAATGACTCAATAATAAAATGCAGTTACAAAAGCAATGTAAACAAGTAGCAGATCATACTCTGTCCAGAACATAACTCCTCATGGCACTTGGATACAGCAAGAAACTGGAGAAATTTTAGATGCTTCTGCTGCTTATCCATGAGTTGAGCTGATATAATACCCATGGCAACAATTTCAGCACCTCTAGTAGTTGTCCAGTGTTTAGCTAAGGTGTCAACAATCGATTTGCTTGACCGTGCAAAGACATTAGTTTCTCCATCCCTTCCGAACGCCCCAGAATTCTTAAGCTTTTCTAGTGATCGATCATCAACCTTACCAGATATTAGAAACTCATGTAAAAATTGACCTAGTAAAGCTTCTGATTCTTCATCTTGGGCAGTTCGGCGCGTAATTCCAGTCATACCAGTCGGATGTCTATCACCAGCATCCCATGCATCTGAACTAGCCCTTCTAGGAGCAATATTGCCTGCAAACATAAGATTCCTTCTCTCTTCTTGTGCAGATCCTTCATTTGAGCTCCCCTTGCGGGACAAGCTTCGCTCAGGGGGTTCAACCCCACCAAGTACAACAGCTTTTTCGGGTATTGCCCATATTCCTGCTTTCTCAGTGAGCACAACCCATGCACCATCTTCCCCATCCTCAGTAGAAGGAAGAACTGAAGCATCTAGAACTTTTCCAGCATCATAAGGTAAGTCAAATTGATACAGCTGAGTAGAATTTCTATAATAATGGGACACTGTCGCAGTTCCTTCACCAGAAAGTATGATTGCCGATCCCGAGGGCTTGCCCCCTACTCGAAGTCTCATGGAGAATAAGAAGTCCTCTTCTTCTACCCTTGCTTTTGGAATTATCACTTGGATTGGAGCCTTTTTCTCTAAAACCCTTTCATGTACATCAGAGGAGATGCTCGCTTCAGACATATATTGCATGGTCAAAAGAGAATATTGAGTGTAACTTGAGCTGCTAACCCGGTCCTTGCAGAAGGTGGCAACAAGAACAGTAATCACTTTACCATGATCATCCACCTGCAGGTCCAGAGGCCAGATTCGTTTCTGTCCAGCCAGATCCTTCTTAATACCCAAATCACCATCATTACCAATAATTTCCTGAGACCAAAGCTTTGATACCTCTAAATCAGGAAAGAGTTTGATGTTAAAACACTGTATTTCACGATTTGTCAGCAGAAAAAATTGCCGGTTAGAGTCTGAAACAGAAAAGTATGGAAGACGCCATATCATTGACCTCAGATATCCCTTACTCCCAACGAGTTGACCAATACCAGTGCCTTGGGATGATAAATTGTGTATGTTCTGATAGACTTTATTACGCCGAATACCACTGGGGTTACAGTAAAATTGCCATAGCTCACCACTGGAACAACACGCAAGGGCAACACATGCATTTTGGGTACTTGGAATTGCAGAAGCAATCAAAGAATTGAAAGAGCTTGAATCAATAAAATTCATTCCATGCCTATCACGTTGTTGCTGCCTGTTTGGGGTGGGGTTGCCGTCTATAGGTGAAGAAGTCACCAATGATTCATCAGAAGATGCAGAAGAGGTAACAGGAGCAGTTCCCATATCAGCAAAGATGTCAGACCAGTATAAAACAGCTCGAGTTTTTTGGTTACACAAACAATACCAGCAGCATGCAATGGCTTCCGCACTGTTGTTAACTTTTTGAGTGCTACCAATTGACAACAGAAAGCAACCAATTATTATTGTGATAAGGAATTTCTCCCAAGATCTGATTTAAAACATCAGAAGAAGTCAAGAGTAATACATTTCTTTGAAGCTGGGAATGACAAATAACTCAATTAAAATTTTGTTTCACATATAATCACGATAGCATGTTCCCTTATTCCATTCCACCCGATATACAAGTCATCTGCACAAATTACACAGAAGCATCAAATAGCTTTTTCAAAGCAACCATAGATCTGTATAGTTAATCATAGGAGCCAGCAATACGGACAGGAACCGCTCTGCAGAAAACGGTCTTTCATTCATTGAACAACTTGGAAATACTTCTCCAACAAATACGCTTATTGTATCGATTTCATCCTTTGTCATATCTGTTTGCTGTTGGAATTCTGGGTACAAGGGGACCGAAAAGATTAAATATAGTACTAACCAAGACTTTAAGCCACAAAGACACAGAAAGAAAGTGAATTTATAAACTCCTGTTCAGATATATAAAAACATTATAAGGCAAAAGCTTGATGCAGGAGCAGTACAAAGGCATAGAGCTCTTTTCTTTTTCAGATTTCCAAATTTTTATTTTTTAAAAAGTAAGGATTTCAGTAGGTTAATTGGTTTTTAGCTGGCTGCTAGGAAATGAAGCACTGGAACCATATGACATTTATCCTTCAGGAGGTTACTTTGGTTCAATGACAGGTTAGAGTTTGGAATTCTTTCTCTTTAAGTTTAGATGTGGTTCTAAAATTAACCCCTAAGGGTTCTTTCTCTCTAATCTCCTACTCATCTAGCCACATATTTTCTTTCCTCCATTCTTTTCTATTAATTTCAACAATAATCCCTGATCAGGCCTACACCAAGGCATAAATTATAGTATAGGTTGAAATGTAAGCCATCCTGCATCACAGCCAAAGCATGCTTAGCCAACACATAAAAGCTGGTCGGAAATGTTATTCAATGAGACATTAACATAAATTCCTCGAGAAATTTTTAACGAAATACAGGGGAGCGAGGCCAATCACTAGTCACTTTTTTTCTTGAAAGACTCAAATTTTCTAATATTACAAAGCATGATTGCAATTCGCAACCACGCCTGCATCCATTAGATATCGCCATCCACAAGAAGGAACAAACTAAATTGTGAAACTACACCATCCACAAGAAGGAACAACCTAAATTGTGAAACTAATCCTAGCCTTCACTCCTTAAAGTTTCCAGCAATAGATTCTTCATTTCTTAAAACTCGACAGTTCATCTTCTTGATGGTACATTCCCACATTTCTTCAGTTTAATTCAAGGAGCCTAATTTCGAAATATTACTTATAGAAGAAACCTTTTTCGAATCGAAATGCAAAGACAAAATTATGACCCGAAAGTCAAATTCAACTCCAACTATCTCCAAATCATAAGATTCTAGCTCAATGAATAAGGTCAAAAAGGAAAGTCGAATAGTACCTAGCAAGAACAGACAAGCGAGGAGCCCAAGGAGCGGGAGTGCCAGTGCTAGGGCGATCGGGAATCGAAGCATGCCGCGCTGATTTACGGTTCTCAGTAAGTGGAGTTGCTGGAGAATCCGGTACCGTTAGATTTTGCCCTACAGTTCTCTCCTTCCTTGAGCTTAATTTGCTTCTCTTCAGTCCGGGAGAGAACATTTTGTTTTAATTTTGCTCTTTAGAAGAAAAAGAATAAATGGAGAAGTTTAGGGTTTATGAGGTTTTTCATTAGGTGTGCAAAGGGACTGAGGTTTTTGGGCGTTTCGGAACTGTCAGAATTTTGGAATGATTTTGGTTCAACCAGACCTGCTCATGGGCAGGGTTGCCTTCGGGTCTGGCTTGACGTTTTAATATTTTAAATAAGTCCAGATCTAATTCGTTTCAGTCTAATTTTTTTATCTCATTTTTGTCTAAATTTATTTTTACAAATAATAATAAAATTTAAACCCTTTAAAAGTATTAGTATTTAAATTTTAAAAAATATAAATTTTTATAAATTATTAATTTAATTAATTTTAATTAAATTTATAAATTATTGATTTTGGGTCTAATTTAATTTTATTAAATGTAATTTAAAATATATTATTATTTTATAAAAAAATAATCATATTTAATATATAAAATTATTGATAAGATAGTATATTAATTATTTTATATTATATTTGATTTATATTTAAAGAGATAGATAAAAATTGTAAGAAAGATAATATTTTTTTGGTATAAATTATTTAATCATTCTTAAGTGAAAAAAATTATTTTTATTCATAAATTAAATTTACATGTTTAATTATACATTTAAAAATTTATCAATAATTTAAATTATATAATTTTGAAAAAAATAATTTTGACAAATAAATAAATATCTTATCTTAATATTTATTATTATCAAATATAAATAAAATAATATTATTTAATCTAATTATATTTATAATAATATATTTATTTTATTGGATCATAATTTATGTATCAAATATAACAAATAAATTTATCATATTAAAGAATAAAATAAATTGGACTTTTTTATTATAAAAAATATCAAACAGATTTATTTAATTATGATAAAAAATAATTTTGTAATTTTGAATTGAACTAAAACATATCCGAATCTTAAATAATGAATTTAAATCTAATTTTATTTTTTGGTTCGAATATTATTATTTATTCAAACTAATTTAATAAGTGTAATATTTATATCTAAACTTTTCAAAATTTCTTTCTCGAGCTTTTCCGGGTTTAGACGGATAATCCAACGAGCAGGTCTATATTCAACAAGGGAGAGATGATCGCATGAGGTCTAGCTCATGGTTTTCCGATTTATGGATTCGATTTGAACCGTCCGATCGGCAATATTTGGAACTCAATCCGATCAAAAATAGTGCCTACTACCACTACAGTTCTACTCTACCCATCCTTTTGACATGTCAGATCAGATGCATCCACGCCACGTGTCAAACAGATTCTAGCTCTAGTATGTTAATGATCAGAAAAAATGGGCTTTAGCCCTTCTGTTGATTACTCGAAATGTTACGATCCGGCAATCTAAAAGCAAAACATTAAATTACGATGTAACGTGAATTTATATGAAAATAAAATATAAAATAAGTATAATTTAAATTTTTAATAATTATATATAAATTTAATAAAATTAAAAAATATATTATATATTTTTATATCAATATAAGTAATAATATATAACTTTTATATAAAATATAATATAAATATATAAATTTTAATATTTTATATAATATGAATATATATATTTTTTATGAATTTTTTTTAATAAAATTTGTAAACTATTTTGATTTTAATTATAAATATATTTGTAATTAATTAAGTTAAGATGATAATTAAGACTTAATTCTTGATATTTCTCTAATACTTTCCATTTTTATTTAAATGTCCTTTTTTTTTTCAATTTTAACTTTTAAAACATAAGGTGTAAAAAATGATTTCCCCTAATAACAAATAATAACATCAAAACACTGTCAACTTTTTTTTACCATTTAAACTAAAAATTTAATAGTCTATCAATAATAGCACTAAAATTTTAAATGAATCTATTATGGTTGGTCAGAAATAAAATTCTTACAACGGGTGAGAGTTGTTTCTTTCTTTATCAGAATAAAAATTTATTGTTGAAATCAACAATTTTCTTGATCTGCAGGGCCAGACTAGCCTACCACGTTGGGTACAAATAAAGTGCATTATTATGTTCTGTCAGCATCGTTTGATAACACCTACCAATTTGTTCAAAGCCTAATCACATTATAAAATCGGCTAAGGATTAAGAAAACAAGTCTTTATCTTGTTAAGAACATCCAGGACATCAGCGGGAATGAGATTACCCCCTAAATTGGTAGGAGACCCAATAGAGTCGGGAGTGTTACCATTTCACGATTAATAATTTCCAAGTTCCAACTCAAGTTAAGTTGTGATAAAAACAGCAGATTCTCTCCAGATAACATGAATGATGAAAGAAAGGCACACCATCATTCATCAAAACCTCCTTGCCTAGAAAGACCACAATGAATATGTAGATTCCAAACATACAAATAAAGATTTTTTTTCCACAACCATATTATTTTCATGTATTATGCATAAATTCTTCCGTTAACAAGGGAAATATGCAGCACTTTGGGTTCAACTGTTCAGAAGCTTTTCAATTTGTACACTTTATTGAAAATTTTCACAGGCAATAAGAGCAGAGAATGCCCAAGAGTGAAGTTCTTCAATAAAGAACCAAATATCACCATTTCCTTGAGATGAACATAAATGGTACTATGCTTCATAGAACAAGTCGCATGATATAACACTATAAAATCAACAGAAATATATTAAAAAAAAGGCTTGTATATGTAAAAGAGTTCTTGAAGGAAGAACTATCAGCAACACCTTGAGAGATTTAAGAAAAAAAGTTTAGTTTTTCCCTACTTTTGCTCCCTCAACAAGAAGAAAAAACTACATATACGTACATAAAATCATATTTTGCAATCATGCTTCCAGCTTCAAGGAAACAACACGTGACTGTCTGTTGCGCTTTGCCACCTTCACAAAGACTGCTGAAAGGCAAGAAGGAGCCCACCATGGCCTGCGAACTTTTTGCTCTCCTTTTAGGCAAGCCACTGAAGGATACATTTTAAATTTATCAATTAGTAAGAAGCATATTTAATTCTTAGAATGACTTCCTCTTGTTTAAGCAGACAACAAACAGAGAAGAGCTCCATCTGTTTAAGAATGCATGCAAGACATTGTTTTCTTGACTAGCTATCCAAATATCATCAAACCATTTGAAAGATAAGGCATACCGTAGACTACAGCCATAGCCAGTGTCTCTCACGTAAACAGGTATCATAAATCTAAACCAACCAGCATTCCTATTTTATCAATTCATACACAAAAGGCACTGCTCCTAGTCTTGGTTACCAGAAATTGTTTTTTGATGAGAGTGGCAAAATGTTTCAGCTTCATAGGTAAATGATGCAACTGTAATGCCTGGCTGCTAGACAAATAATGCATGCAGCAGATAAAAGCTCCTGTGTTTTAAAATAGACTGCAATTGAAGAAATACTACTAACAGAAATATGTCGCTTACCATAAGAACACTAAGGAATAATCAAGCAAATTTAAAGATTGAACTTCCAAACTTAGAGAGGCAAAACCTTCACCTATAGGTAGATAGATAGATAGATAGATAGAGAGAGAGAGAGAGAGAGAGAGAGAGAGAGAGAGACCTTTTATTCGTCTGAGTTCCTTGCATAGTGTGATGAAGTCTCCCCACTTCATATGGCATCGCCTTATAAAGCGAAGAATCTGTTCAGTTGTGAACATAGACATGCCTTCTAAGTATTCCCCATTGACACCATTTTCTTTGAAAATCTGGCGGTAGCTACCAAGATTTATCTCTTCCAACCACATACCAACATCCTGCCAGAATAAAAAGATTGCAGTGCAAAAGCATGTCATTGAATCAAAATGTCCATATCAAAAGCTTTTCATGTAAAGTCATGAGTAAAACATGTTACTAAATCTTGACTAATGGCTCCAAGAACTATTGTTTACTTAACATCATAAAGTAGGTAAACAAACTTTTGCAGTATTTTTCGCTAGTAATGGCTCAATTTATGCACACATTTACTATGTTATTCTACTTTTATTTTTTGAGGTTCATGTGTTACTCAAAATGATTACATTGGATGTATCACTATCAGTTTATCCATCATTCTTGAAAGGAATTGATAATGGTTGAAGAGAAAGAACTCAATGCTTTTTACATTTCCCATGTCGATCCTTCAGAAGTTTACACCAACAACAACAGTGCATTTGTTGCTATATTTGGTTCACCAAAAAGCATAGTCTGAATGCCTTATTAATTAACAAGCACATACAAGTCTTCCAAGGAGGATGAAGATGTATAAAACATATGTCATGCACCTTTCAAAAAGTTATTAAGGCATTCCAAGCAGATCAGAAATATGTTGTTAAGGTTGGACAGCAAAGATATATGAAACTTCATTTATCCACTCAAAATAACCTCACAATGACCTTCATAAACTACTTTCAATAAGGATGCTCGTCTCTACAAATGCAAGTTTTGACACAGACCAAAAGAACAGTAGAGAAGATTCCGCTAAGCTATAAACGTGAAACCACATATGTAGTAATAAGAAACCATACTACTATAGAGGAAATAGAATAACCACAAAACAATATCAACACGTCTAGCCCATAACTAAACTAATCATTCCAACCATCCAACAGAAAGAGGGCGAAAATGACAACCTTGAACAAACACTTTCAGATGAAATGCAACCAGGTCATAAATAAACAAGATGGCAGACTCATAATCACCTAAATCAGAGGCAATAGCAATTATGATTGTTCATCAAAATACAAATATTCTCTATACCTGGAGATAGTGAAAGAGAGATTGAAAACACTGGTCCAATAGAGAAACACTAAATAAAAAATGACAACAAGAAAACCAAATCAAAAACTCCTTAGTCAATACCCAATTTTGATCATGAGTAAAAGGCAATAAAATTTATCACCTTTTCGTCAATTCAATTCACTTTTAGAGTTTCCAATAATCAAAACAAAGAAACCAAAATATTACAATAAATAAATGATTGCAATTTTTGACAATCAGCAAAACCCATTTTTTTCTTAAATATTATTTTTAAACAATTTAATCAAATTGAGTGAAGAAATGTCACCATCAAAACTCCAACTGAAATTTACAATTAGTTAGAAAATCCCCATTTAAATAGCAATACTAAAATCTCACACAAAGAAAAACTCAAGATCTAAACTTTACATGAACAAGGATCCAAATAAATCAAAACTAAAAATATATATAATATAAAAAAGAAAGAAATACCTCGACAGTCCAAATGAAGAAATCGAGTGGCTCAGGCGGGTGTTCTTTGCTCATCTCTTGTATTATTTCAACAAAATTCACCTATTATATTTACCACCAATTTCCCATCAAATTTTACCGCCGCTTAACGAAAATCAAATTAAAAGAAAAAAAAAAAAACAAAACTGTCCCTTTGATTCCGGGAAATGAAAAAAAAATAAGTAAACTGGAGAACAACAGGTTTTGAGGTTAGAGTGACAGATGTTGAGATCCCAATCCTTCTCTTTTTTTTTCCGTTTACTCTTTTTTATTTTTCTCGGGAAGCAAACACCGTAGTAATAGAGGAAGAAAGAGAGAAGTGAAAAGCAAAAAAAAAGCGTACCGTGTGGGAAGGCAAAGAGAGAGTGAGGATTTTAGGGTTGGATTTTTTTTCCTATAATTGAGATTTTTTAGGAATTGAGATCGAAAATTATTTGAGAGAGAGAAGAATTGTGTTGTAATTATAAATGAAAAAATAAAGAAAAGAGAGAGAGCGAGTAACAAGTTGGTTTACGTACTCCCACTGTTGGCTTAAGCTTTTGTTTGTTGTTATGGGTCATCGTTTCACTCATTATTAGTTCAAGATTGTATGCTATGCAAAATTGTATTACAGTCTTTTCCTCCCCCAGCTTACGCGATCTATGTCTCCGTTCTTCCACGCACTCTTCAGTTTCTTTTTTTTTTTTTTTTTCATTTTCGAAAATATTGGATTTTTAGTAGATAATAAAATGTTGTAGCATTATTTTTAAAAAATTGTTAATACATTTAGACTCAGTTTATTTTGCAAAAATTATTTTTAAAAAATTTTTTTAAAAAATATTTATTTTTTCTAAATTGAAATAGTTTTTTTTATTGTTTCGATAAGTTAATAAAATTATTTTTTATTATTTGGTTGTTTTTTTAAATTTTTATAAATAATAGTAATTATTATTATTATTAAAATATTAAAAATATTTATTATTAAAATATATTAAAATTATTTATTATTAAATATATTAAAATTATTTATATTAAATTATTAATATTGAAAAATAACTATATTTTAATATTAATATTTAATATTAAAATATTGTGTTAATAAAAAATAGTTAAAATAAAACTTTTTATTATTCTTTATATTATTTGTCAATATATTATATAATATTTATTAATATGTTTATTTTTATATATATTATTTATTAATATATTATATATTATTTTTCAATATTATTTATTAATATATTATATTAATAGTATATTATTTATTATAATAATATTATTAATTAATATATTATAATATATTTACTAATAGTATATTATTTATTAATATTTTATTTTAATATATTAATATAATATTATTTATTAATATTAATATATTATTATAATATTATTTACAATAATATGTATTAAAATATTATTTATTAATATATTATATAATATAATATTATTTATTTATAATATAATATTATTTATAAGTAAAATTATTCTTAAAATTATTAATAAATAATTTTATTCATAGACAACTTTTTTTTAAAAAATATCTTTCTTTTCTCGAATCTGTAATAAAATTTCTAAAAAAATTATCTTATTTTTTATTAATTAATAAGTTATTTTTTATTGATCAACCAATTTCCTATAAAAAAAACATATAAAATTAAGAAAATATTTTTAAAAATTTATTTTTCTCAAAATAAACGTAGCCTTAATACAAGGATCCGCGTGAGATGAGGAGAAGAGGGAAATTCTCTTTTCCATATGTTTTTATTTGAAAATAAGGATAATAAGAATGAAAATCTCGTTGTAGTAAAAAAAATTAAGCACATATATATTTTAAATTCAAAAAATTAAATTTACAAATTTATATTAAAATTATTCGTAGAGAAGGTTCATTTGTCGGTACGTAGAAGTATGAATAGTTTTTATATTATTGATTATTCTTTATTTTAAGTTTGTAAAATTCTTTAATAGTTTTTATATTATTAGGTTCCATTTATTTCTTACAAAATAATTTTTTAAAAACAATTTTTTATTTTTAAATATTTATTTGATAGAAAATTGATTATTCAATAGAAAATAACTTGTTGATCTATAGAAAATAAAGTAATTATTCTAAAAACTATCTTACCCTTTTGAAAGGGGAAAGATAAATTTCGAAAAAAAAAAATTTGTGAGTAAAATTAATTATTAATGTATTTAAATATAATTTCACTCAAGCTGGATCTTATACGTAATTTTTTTAAGTTTAAACTTAATTTAACTCAACCAAAAATATTATTATATTTGAAAATAATATTTTATATAATTTGACTTAAAAATTAAAATATTAATATTAAAATTTTTTTACTCAAATAAGACTTTGAAAATAATATATTAAGTTCGACTTGATTTGATTTAAAATATTATTACATTAATAAAAATATCTTATTTAATTTTAATTAAAAAAATAAAATATTAATATTAAAAGTCTTTTGATATTTTAATTTTAAATATTTTTATTATGTGTATTATTAAACATAAATATTTTCAGTATTTCAATAATAAATATTAATATATTATTATTTTAATATATATAATAATCAATAATATTATTTTATTATTTTAATAAGTAATGTTTAATAATATAATATTATTATTATTTTCTTAATATGAATAATTTTAATAATTTTTTTTATTTTAAAATATATTTTTTATATTTTTATTTATTAAGATATTTATATTACTATTTTAATAATAAATATAAATAAAAAATTTTTTGTTATGATTTAGTAATAGATACTTTCAATATAAAATATAAATATTTTAATAGTATAAATATTTTAATAATAAATATTACTATTTTAATATTAATAAAAATAATATTTTAAGAATAGTATTACTATTCTAAATATTTTAAAAATATAATATAAAAATAATAAATAGTTTCATTTTAAGTATTTTATATTAAAATGATATTTTAATATTAAATATTATTATTAAAATATAATTATTCTTGAATATTAATAATTTTAGTAATAAATAATTTCAATATACTTTAAAAATAAATAATTTT
>NW_019167893.1:10182313-10393177 GCF_002303985.1 Durio zibethinus
CAGCCTCATTCTTTAAGACGGTAACCTTAGGGGCTTGACGACTGTGTTCTTGCAAATTTTCTGGTTCAATCCCATCATCTCTTGCAAACCTTACCCTCAGGGGTGCTGATCTTTCCGAAAATAATTTCAGCAGTCCACTCCCTCCATTTCATAGAGAAGGAGCTACAAATCTTAAAATACTTGACTTGTCTTCCAACCAACTCAATGGAGTCGTATTTTCCTCTCTGTTTGCACTCCCATCCCTGCGGTCATTGGATCTCTCGAGAAATCTACTTGTTGGAGAACTCGAAGAGTTTCATAATGCATCTTCTTCGCCATTAACGTATTTAATTATTGAAGGAAACAATCTAAAAGGCCCAATTCCAAGATCAATCATTGAACTTCCAGAGCACAACGTTATTTCACTGGCTTATAACAACTTCACTGGTTCGTTGAAACTAGGCATATTCTTGAATCTCAAGAGCTTAATCTCTCTTGATCTTTCTGGAAACAACTTATCTGTTCAAAATGACAATACAAGCTCTACCCTTCCCCGATTAGAGGAACTGAGTTTGAGTTACTGTAACATTACTGAATTCTCAAGTTTCCTTAAAACACAAAACAGTTTTGAAATTTCTATAAATTTCCAACAACAAAACCGTTGGTGACATACCTAGTTGGATATGGAAAACTAGTCTATCAGTGTTAGATCTTTCCTACAACAATGTTGATTTTGTTAGACTAAAAAACCCCAATCCAATCACATAAAGAAAGCATAATCAAACAATCAATTAATCATATAAGAAATAATAATTTAACGTGATTCAGTCCAATTAACTTACATCCACGGATGAGAAACAAGATCCATTAGTTGTAGAGAATTGCAAATATATATTAAAATATGTCAATCACTTAACAATCAATACCCATAAACCCTCTCAATCTCCTCTAATCTTATGGAGTATTCTCAACCCAAACAAACACATCTCATATGCACTATTTCAACACAAACAAACACATCCATATCTATCCATTCATCATACCTATGTGGACCATCTCAATCTTCTCTAGTTCATTGACAAATAAATATATATACCCATAAGACGTAAATTTTTATAGGATGTTTATCCCATAAACCCTAGAACTCTCATTTTTTTTTTATACTTAATCTTGCAGAGACTTTATTTATTTATAGCCATACATACTTATCTATTAAGAATCCCTTTCCTCTTAAAGTTCTTCTTTTGCAAGTCAAACTTATCTATTAAGAATCTATTTTCTTTTAGAATTCTTCTTTTACAAGTCTTCTTATTCATCAAGCAATATCTCTCTAATTCCAAACAAATCTTTTATGGGATTTAAGTCATTATTCCTAATAATCTTCACATTGACTCAAATTTCATCAAATCATCTATTTTCATACTAAACATACTTGGCTCTACCTGTAATGGAAGTCTTACAATCATTTTCTCTTTTGTGCCTTCATGCTTTACATAAATCGATCCTTAAAACATGAACTCGAACTTTTTTTTTGAATCGAACTCCTTTAAGCTTACCTTTTTTCATATCTCTAACTATGCTTTGATATCATTTGTTAGACTAAAAAACCCAAATCCAATCACATAACGAAAACATAATCAAATAATCAATCAATTACACAAAAAACAATAATTTAACGTGATTTGATTCAACTGACTTATGTCCATGGATGAGAAACAAAATCCATTAGTTGTAAAAAATTACAAACATACATTAAAACATATCAACCATTTAACAATCAAAATTCATAAACTCTCTCAATTTCCTCTAGTTCTATGGAGTATTCTCAACCCAAACAAACACATCTCATGTGTACTCTTTCAACAAAACAAATACGTATCCATATGTATCAATTTATCATACCTATGTGGATCCTTTCAGTCTCTTCTAATCTACTCACAAATAAACATACACACCCATAAGACGTAAATCTTCAATAGTCTTATGAGGTGTCTATTCCATAAAATCTTACAACTTTCTTACATCTTTTTTTTTATATATAACCCTGCAGAGACTTTATCTATTTATAGTAATACATAATTACTTATTAAGAATCTCTTTCATCTTAAAGTTTTTTTATAAGTCAAACTTACCTATTAAGAATCTTTTTCTTTTAGAATTCTTTTTTTACAAATCTTTTTATCCATCAAGTAATATTTATTCAATCCCAAATAAAATCTTTTATGAGATTTGAATCATTATTCATAACAGATTTTTTGGAGAAACTTTTGTTTAAGGTCAAAAATAGCAGCATGTCATTCTTCAATGGTGATAAAAATCTTTCTTTCCCGAGGTTATATGAATTGCATATGCGTTCCTGTAAAATAACTAGATTTCCAGAGTTACTAATAAGAAACCAAGAAAACCTGTGGTATCTTGACCTTTCAGACAACGACATCAGGGACCAATACCTAACTGGATTTGGGGGAAGGAATTACTCCACCTGAATCTTTCTCATAACTCCCTTCATTCTTGGGAAACATTTTCTCTGAATCAGTCTCTTTAATCTCCAAAGTTTTAAGGTTTAAAAGCTTGAATAACAGTATTTTTTTTGAAAAATATTAGTTAATTAATTTAAAATTTAAATTTCAATAATTATATTTTTGTATTTTTTAAATACTACTTTTTATCGGAAAAAAATTTAAAGTATCTTACTTTCGCAACTTGCTAGACCCTTCACTAGCAAATCATTGCTAAAATTAAAAAAAGAAAAAACTTTGTAATCATTTTTTAATAAGTTCGAGGGAAGAAATTAATTGTACATGGCAAAATAATCATCACATATTATATGCTCCTGCCTAAGGAAGAGGGACAAAACCTTTCACGCTTGATTTAAGTTGGCACGTTTCGCTTAATCTCGAGATTTATATCATTCATCATTGCATATCATATGCAAAAGATCAAGTCAAAGCCACTTGCCTTTAGTTACTTCCCTTCATCTAGTGCTTTAATTGCCTGCGACATCAAGTTAGCTAGAGCAAGATCAACACCCATAATTGGATTCACTGTTTTCATGATTTATAAATAAAAGGAAAAGTATATGACTTTTTTTTTTTTGCTTGAGTAAATAAAATGATTTAATTATAAAATTCATTTTTAATACATTGATAGTCATTTTTTTTTATTTTTCAAACAAAATTAAAAGATTATCATATGTTTAATTTTTAAAAAATTTTTAGTATATAAAGATATGTGTTATTTTACTAATGTTAGTTATAAAACCTAAAAACTCAATAAGTGAATAATTTCTCTTAATCATATAATTTGATCATATTAATAATTTGCTTAAATTCGATAAATGAAAATATATAAAAGGTACAAATATTATTTTATTTTTTGTAATAAATCCCAATCTATGCATTTTAAAATTCGAAATCCTAACAACTACTGAAACAAAGCTTCAATTTTAGAGTGTCTTTTTTGAACAAATTGCATTGTGTTTTTAATTGATTAACAAACTGAATGTAATTCCTTACATATCCTACCTATTGTAAAAAATTTCCTAAAAAATTACCTCCAACAAGGTCAGGTCTTACAGCTTTTAAATATATGAAGTTTAAATATTTCAGTTTCACCCTCCTGACCGATTCACATAATCAACTCAGAAAGATGCTTACAACGAAATGGCGTGTGGAGCCCTACGGTTAGCCAATCTCAGGTAGATTCTCTCATTTCATATTTGAGAGAACAAAATTCCTGTGATTAGTGTCATTTCATTATGCTCTGGAATGTTTTAAGGTTCCCATGAAATGGGATCATTAACGAATCATTTTTACAGAAAATATTAGCAGTGGGGAAAAACAGATCGGCCCTTTCCCCCTTATTATACAACCAAGCTATGGATGCAAGGCTCACTTGGCAGTTTGGCAGGGGCCAGGGGCGAGCGACGGGGGCCGGGGCCAACATAAGAAGATTAAAGCTCAATTTGGATTACGATAAAGATTAATTACGATTAACAAGTAATTGATTGAATTAATTAAATTCATTTTTTTCAACGAAGATATTTTAAGTTCGAATTCTATCGGTAATCACTTATTGTGATTATTTTAAATATATGACTTGCAATCACTTATCTTAAATTGTCAGATATGATACATTTTATCTTGACTTAAAAGATTAAATAATTTATCTACCTTTGATTTTTTTTTTTAAATCACTATAAGATTAAAAATAACAATAAAAATTTAAATAATTGTGATTAAAAAAATTATTATTATAATTAAAAAATTTTAAATAAAAATTATATTGATTTAATTTATTAAAATTAATATTAAATATAATTAAAAATATAATAAATTTAATCGTATCATTACGAAAGTTCAATAAATCACATACGAGACTAAGGTTGCTATGAGAGCCTGTGACTCAGCTTTTTCAACCCACAATAGTTGAGTACGTCTGTTAATCGGAGGAGGCTAGTCTATAGACTGAATCAGAACCCTTCCAAACACGCATTGATATATCCATACGTTCATTTGCCTTTCAAAGTTTTTATTTCTATTTTGAACCCAAATGGTACTAACAAAGGATAAAGGAGAAAGTTGGACAAAAGAGAGATACGCCTAGCAAAGCACCTGAAAACACTGTGGCAAATCGGAAAGTCCATCAGTTTCGCTTGTGTAACTGAAACAAAGTCCCGGCCGTCTTGGCTGGGCGGGAAACCCTCTAAAAAAAATACCAAATAATAACTTTATTAGATATATTTATGTGTATATATATAGATATACTGATAAGTGGTGTATTTTGTATGTAAAAAAATATGTATGGATAGTATAACAAAAAATAAAGTGATGAAATTCTCATCTCATATATATATATATATATATATATATATCTATCCAAGAATTCCAAACACCCTCTTTTAGGTCCCTCAGGTGCTGTCTTTATCGACGCCTTTTTGTCCTTGTTTCCTTGTAGCCCATTTCTTTCTTCTCCCTTTGTAGTTTTTCCACTTACAAATTATGTCTTCTTCTTCATCGTCATCGTCTTCTTCTGAAGATGGCAATGGCAATGGTGCAAGAAGAGGTGCTGGTGATTTCGAAGGCCCATCTTGAACTCGTAGACGTGCCAATAATGAAATCTGGCCAGGGCCTTTTGTTGAAGATCTTGTTGTCCAAGTTGCCATTGGTGCTTCTCGTTCATTTGGCCTCCTTGCCGCAGCTGCTGCAGTTGCCAATGTGTTTCAGGTAGGTTTCTTTCTTATCATCTGCAATGCCTTTTCTTCATATTCTTTTTATTGATTTTAAGGAGATGAATTGATTGAATTAGGGAATTCTTGATTCGGATTTTGTTTTTGTTACCATTTTTTTTTTAGTTTTATCAACTTAGAGTATATGTTTTCATTTCAATCTTAATGGCATGGGGAGGGCACAGCAAAATCACTACATTAAGAAGATAGGAAGTTCTGGGAAAGGACAAAATTTGAGTCTGGTCAACAATATCGTTATGAACCTGAAAAAACACTGTAATTTTACAGATTCTGGTCTTTTTTTTTTTTTCCTTCTGAGAAATTCTAATCATGAAAGAGAGCAGAGTGAAAGCGGATATATAAGTGTCTAGTCTTGGATGTAGTACATCCAGAAGGAGGAAACTGCCGTCCGGAAGGGAACTGACTTTGGATGGGTCCATTTCCTATCAAATTTATGTCCCTTTCGGATGGTGTAGTTCCATTCATCTCGGCAATGTTAGTTACTCCAATTCCTTGTTTACCACAAACCGAAATGTTCATTTTTGGACCTCATTTTCACTTGTTAAGAGGAAAAATCGGCTTTTGGGGTTTTGAATTTCCTTTTTCCCATTTCTGGTATGATCTTTTTTTAAAGCTCTAGAACTCCTTTCACTTTTTGACTGACCTTTTAAGCCATATGCTGCTAGTAAATCCATGGGATTCTTTCTTTCCTAATGCTCAAATGTAGAGACCTTTGAGGCCTACTTTAAATTGGCATGATTTAAGGCAATGGTCCTTTTGCATGTCCCTTACCTTGCTCATGTAAGTCTAACATTTGCTGGAAACTTCTTAGATATATAGGGACTGTTGCATCTTATATACATACATATATATATGTAGAAATAGTTAAGGACTTTAGGTATTGGCACTACTCTCTCTTTCTCCCCAAGTTCACAGCATGCTCTGCGCTTCATGCTTCAATCTCATTTTGTAATAATGTCTGTCATTTTATGTGTCAAACGAGATCAGGCGCATCTACAGTTTTTTACCCCAGTCAAGCCATAACAATTTTCATTGCAGGAGCATGTTAATGGAAAAGCTTCGGTAATCAAGTTAAACCAGATTTGCAACATTTAAATTACATGATCATACCATAAACCGTTGTTTTAAATCTTAAAATCTTAGTAGTAATTTCAATTCAAATGCTTATTATTGTCTGCTGTGACTCAAAAATGAATAAATCAAGAAAATGATTCAGAGTAAGAAAATGATAAGTAATTCACAACCAACACATAGTAAAACATTTAAATTTATATAATAATTATAAGCGGAAACATTCAAGCCTTTGCTTAAGGCTTATTCAAAGACTAATGGAAGAATTTAAGATTTTTCTTTCCTTGGTGTTTTATTGTTCAGTACTTTACTCGGTCAAACATCATTTATTAATAAATAAACAATCATATAATAATTAATAATTATTATTATGAATGTTTAAAAGAAAGGAAGTAAATCCAATCTTTTTATTATAATAATAATGGTCGATCTATAGATGGGTCGCCAAAACCTAGTGAAACATATACTAGGAGGACTGGGCTGGAGCAAGTATGTGGGAGGTGGAAGCATGGGGTAGAGTCAAAGACAGAGCAAAAAAAGGTAAGCTGAGGAAGGCTATTAGATTCTCTGCTTTTAACGAGACAGGCCTTTGGCCAACCCTTTCTTCGAAATGAAAGAGAGAGGAATATATATATATATATATATATATATATATAATATGATATATTATTAATATATAAATTTTATATTTTTTCAATGAATCATATAATGATAATTTATTAATAAATAAATATTAATTTTTAAAATAAATATATAAAAATTAAAATAAATTATTTATTAATAAAATATTATTATTTGATTTATTTTATTAATAAATTATCATTATTTAATTCATTAATAATATATATCAAATATAAATTAATAAACATGATACGCTTAGCTAGGGAAGCACGCTCGAAAGTTGCCATACCGTGCTTTTACGTGAGTGTTTGTATATATAACTCTTTATGTACCACAGCTAATAGTATCCCTCCTTGTCATTTTTCCTTCCTCTCAAATTCTCATAATGCATAAAATCATTCAAGAATATCGTGCTTCTCATTTTCTCATGATCTTCACATTTAAGGTTTTTCAACCACCTAATCTGAGGATTCTGTCATTTTCTTGCAGCTGCAGCTGCAAATTTTGTAACTTTGTTCTCTTGTTGGCTGTCTCTCATGAAACCAAGATAAATCAACCGGTTAATTGTAAGAAAAATTGTTTGAAACAAAAGGGTTTGGAAAGAGAAAGAGCTGTCACACTCTCCCTGACCGAGTAGGATATGTGATTAGGTTATTGGACTACTAATCTATGCTACAAGACAAGTCGATTCAACACTGATATTTTTAAGAAATGAAAAACAATAAAATTTTATTAAAACAAATAACACCCTTTTTCTTTTCATTAAGAGCTCTGGCTGATTCTGACATCTGAACCCTAAAATAACCTTTTTCTGTGATCTGCTCTCTCTATGGCATATTCTCTCCTACCGGCCAATCGCTGCCTGGCCAGCTTCAACTCTCTCGTTATTAAAAGCCCTTTACGCGCATGGAATGGTTGGTGCCACTGTTAAAAAGCGCATTGCTTCCTGAACTGAATCCTTTTCTTTACGTTGTTGCTGCTCTCATCAACCGACTTTTGCTGGATCAATCCACAACCTTTATTAAGCAATAAATAGCTTGTCTTCCAATTATACGAATACTAATGTAACGCATATTTTAATTATTACATCATCTTCGCGATTCTTGTTGTCTGGTTCTATCTTTTTTAATTATGGTTAAGCTTCTTTCGTTTTCATTTTTTCTGCTTTTATGAATTGCAACTCTAAAGTTTTATACAGATTTTACGTGGATGCATGTGCTAATAATTTGTACTTTCGTTTTTTTATTTTCTGATTTTTCTTACAAGGAATTTGTTTGCATGCAGGTTTGTTCCACGTGGCAAGCTGTCTCTCGTTTGATCCACTGTGGCACCGTCTCACAAGCATCATATGGGCCCGGACCCACCGCATACGGGCCACGTGGCGTGAGGAATACATATACCGTCATCAAACGTTTCAGAATTTTCGTGATGGGAGATCAGTTTACGAGACCCTCCATTTCGATCCAACCGGCGTGGAAATGCCGGATGGGCTTACGTGCCGTTGCCTCAACCTCTCTGACACCCACCTTGCCTGCGGTTTCGCTGATGGCATCGTTCGCCTCTTCGACCTTGCCACCCGCTTACAAGTCTGCACCTTCCATCCCCACCACCGTGATCGTTTAGGCCGCTTCTCACGCGCCGTAGCTGGTATTGTCATCTCGGACCCCAGGATCATTTTTGCCACCTTGGATGGCGACATCCACGTGGCAATCATAGACGGGCAGCCCCAAGCTCGCAGGGCTCACATGGGCAACGTCGTGGACGACGGTGCATTGGTGGACTTCACCAGATGTGGGCGCTGGTGGGTGGGCCTTTACGCAGGCGTACCTGGCCGTTCTTTCCACATTTGGGATGGTAACACTGAAGAGCTAGTCTGCGTGAACGCAACTTTGACTGACCAAGAAGCCCTGAGGGGTTGGAACATGTTGACCAGGTTGACTGAAACCTTAGGCCGAGTCAGGGTGACGAGCCACGAATTCGCGGTGGCATCTACGAGTTCGAGGTACATGGTTTTGGATTTGAGGTATCCCGAGTTTCCATTGCACGACCAGGAGAGTACGAGAGAGCTTATAGTGACTTCCTTGGATACCAACAACGAGGCGTTCATTACGGTGGGCTGTCGTACGCCGGGTGGATACGTTGGAGGAGCTGTGTGTGTTTAACACACAGCAGATGAACGTCATGGGTTGCATGAACTTAGGATACGCGCTAATATGTGCCGCGGGTGTAATTAGGGTGTGGGGCATAGAGCATCAGCCTGGGCAACACTTGTATCGTTTTAATGGGAACATAGGGGCGGTTAACGCGATGGTGGCGGGTGACAGGCACGTGGCAGCAGCAAGTAGTGACACGACGAGACATCTATGGGATTTTGGTGCGCAGTAAGGTAAGAGCGAGTGACAGGGTATAGATTTTAGGGCATAGGTGGGGTAAGGGGGATGGTGACAGGAGCGTGATCTTAGGGATATGGAAGGGAAGGGCCCCAGGTGGGGGAAGCGAGTCAGAGAAAATGCACTTTGGGGAAGTGATATTGGTAGAAGACAGCGGAGAGGGATGTGGATGGGCGTGGGATTCGCTGTTTTGGGAACTTTTTTAGGTTTTGAAAAAAATTAGTTGGGGAGAGTGTCCCGGTGTTGACTAATGACTTCCCTAGGGAAACTGGTTTAAATTGGTGTTTTTGACTGAAATTAACAAAGTAGAAAAAAAAAAAAGCAAACAAAGATGGCAGAACAAAGCCCTATGGGTCCATAGCTCTCTCTTGTCTCTATCTCCTTCGAGTCGTGCCTTTCTTCTGTCCTGTTCTTATATTTTTAAATTTAAGGGGAATTGCCAAGTGCCGAGAATGGAGAGAGATGGAAATGGCTTTTCTTGGGTAGGCAAGTAGGGTCATTTCTGATCTTAGTTGGGTATTTTCTTGGATTCCAATATTAAATCCACCACATTTGGTTTCTAATTTATGTATTCTTTCATTTAGTAAAAGAATGCATTTTTTTTTAAAAAAAGAAATCTTTTAATATTGTTATTGTTGCTATTCTGCTTACAAAATTCATGTTCATTAATTTTGATAATATATCCTTTGGCCCATCATGCTGCAATGGTAGTTCGTATGTTTGGGTTTCCTATCTTATACACACTTACCGGACAATTTTCATATCTGGATGGAGTTCTTGTAAAACATATTAAATTAAATATCATAGGAATTAATATGATATTGATAGATATGGACTTTGAAGTCAAAATATGAAAAAAAAAATGTGGAAGCTGAATGTTCTAAAATGGTGAATTGTGTTCCCCAAAAGTGTGGTGTGAATCTTTAATCGCTATAGTGAAAATTAAATGTACTTTTGCACTTGAGTGTGTTTGGCCATGTATTTTTCAATTCAAAGACTTGGTGGACTCATTCCCCAACAGGCTAATGGTTGAGCCAGACTGCCAGAGTTAGGCTTGGCGCAGCTTATGTTATTGCCATTGACAGGTATTTTACGATCTTTGTCATCTTTCAACATTTCTTCGTGGTGAAGTAACTACTGATAACTCTTTGTTATGGGTTACTGCAGGCTGAACTTGGAAAACCCAAATGCATTTGCTACCTGACAAAGGAAAGGTTTCTGCCTATGCTGATTGTATCCCAACTGTGCAGCTCCACTGTTTGAAGTGGTATTTTGGTTTTTAATATTTGCACCTTCCCTCGTTTGATTCATTAGTTCAAGTCACATGATCAAGATGATATTCTAGTTTAATGGGCCACAATGAATGAATTTGATAGTAGTAATCCATATTGATAATGATAAGAGTAAATATTTTTTCAAGTTCCACCATACAAATACTTTGTTGGTGTATATATATATATATTATACATGTATATATATGTATATGTTTTCAAAACTATACATACACTATGCATTTAAGTGTGCATTTGTGAACCATCTTCTTTGGAGAGTTGTAAATGGGTATTTGTTGTTTCAGATTGCGTGATTTTGATCATCGATCTTTCATGTATCTGCAATCTGTTGCACTTTTTTTTTTCATGTTATAATCAACTATTCATATCCGTGAGACAGATGATTTTCTCATTTTTACAGGAAATGGAAGGAAAATACTCTGATCTTCCTATTAAGTAACATCCAACAAATCCGGAGTTAAAATTCTAGCATCTGCAACATTTTTTCTTATTTTTAATCATTTGGCTTAAACATAAGGTGTCATTGCTATACTGAAAAAGCTATGGCAATGGTGCTGGTCGTCAGTATTAATCATCTTCATCTTATCCAATTTTTCAATAAAATGAAAAGGAACATCAGGGTGCATCATGCTAATATTTGTGATTATTGATATTATATTCTGACTTTAGAGAGAGCATATCTTTTTCTTTTCGATAGCTGCATTAGATTGCGTTTTGTCCATTTGATTTCTTAGTTTCAAATTGAAACTCTTTCTTTTTCTCTTTCCAGGATATTTTTACTGCAGGTAGTGATACTTCATCAACAACCATAGAATGGGCTATGTCAGAACTGATAAAAAAAACCTTATAATGATCTATAAAGCAGAAGCTGAAATAAGAAATGTCCTCAAAGGAAATAAGGAAATAAAAGAAGTTAGTTATTGAAATTAGTTACCCAATTGATTAATATAATCATCCTATTAAATAATATCCAATAAATCTGGAATTAAAATTCTAGCATCTGTAATATGTATTTTTTAATTTTTAAGTTATGATCTCCTTTATACCAAAACAAACTCTTAGGTTTCATCGACCTGCTACCTTCTCCTAAGAGAAGCAGATTTGAAATAAGTGGATATGAAATACCTACTGAGACTAGACTCGTTGATGATGCATGGGCAATAGGAAGGGATCCAGAATATATACTGGAATAATATCCCGAGTGCTTTGAACCAACAAGGTTTCGTAATTCTTCCACCGATTTCAAAGGGGCAAATTTTGAGTTCCTTCCATTTGGAGCTGCTAGGAGGGTGTATCCAGGCATCTCGTACGCCCTATGGTGTTGCAAATATTAATTAGGATCACGACGGTTTTGATATAGTGATAAGACAAAAAAGTTTTAATTTAATTAAACAATCAATAAATTATATAAAAAAATAATTTAACGTGTTTTAGTCTAATTGATTTATATTTATGGATAAAAAAATTATTAATTATAAAAAATTATAAATAAACATCAAAGTAAACATTCACAATCACTATACATAGATTTTTTTATTTTCTTCTAATTTTATGAAGTATTTTAATCTAAATAAATACATATTTATGTACACTTATTCACCATATTTATGTGAACCTTCTCATTCTTTTCTAATCTAATTAAACATACAAATTCATAAATATCATCTCAATCTCTTCTAGTTATGTTTATCTAATAAAATCTTATAATTTTCTTACATTTTTTTCTTATCTTAATTTTAATAGACTCTACCTATATAAACTTACTTATTAAAAATTAATTTCCTCTTAGAATTATTCTTTTGTAAGTTTTTTTTCTATCAATAATATCTAATCAATCTCATCTTGAATAAATCTCTATCCAAATCTCATATTGGATTTGAATCAATCTTAACAATCTCCATTTGAACTTAAATTTTATCAATCTCAATTTTGATATTAGACATGTTTGACTCTAATCGCAATTAAAGTCTTGTAACAATTTTATTATTTGAGTGTCTTTACCTTTCATGCAACTGATCTCTTAATACATGAAATCGAATTTATCTCTTAAATTGAACACTTTTACGCTTATCTCTTCTCACATCTTGAATCTTCAGCTTTGATATCAATTGATAGAATTACGTACGATAGCTTTGATACTAGTTGTTAGACAAAAAAAGACTCAATCAAATTAAACAATCAAGCGGAAGTATAAATAAACAATCAATCAATGAATCACATAGAGATAACAATTTAACATGATTCATTTTAATCTGACTTATGTCTATAAATGAAAAAAAAGATCCACTAGTTATAAAAAATTACAAATAAATATAAAATCAAACACTTACAATCAATACCCATAGATTTTTTGATTTTCTTCTAATCTTATAAAATATTCTCAATCTAAATAAATACAGATTCATGTGCATCCATATATCATATCTATGTAGACCCTCTCATTCTCCTTATACACACACTTATAAAGACCATCTCAATTTCTTCTAGTCTTTTAAGTTGTTTATCCAATAAAATTTTACAACTTTTCTATATATTTTTTTCATCTTAATTTTATAGAAATTTTATTTATTTATAAGTATACAAACTTACCTATAAAAATTCTTAGAATTCTTGTTCTACAAATTTTTTTGTCTATCAATCAATATTTAGTTAATTTCATCTTAAATAAATCTCTAATCAAATTTCTTATAAGATTTGGTTCAATCCAAGAATATCAAGCTTCCTCTTGGCTTGTTATTGTATAATTTCGATTGGAAACTGTCAAGTGGACTACGACCCGGACAACTTGACATGAGACTTAAGAGAGTCATTTGGAGGAAATGTTAGGGGAAAGATTGGTTCGCACTTAATAGTCACACCTTATATTCCTTCTGCTCCATTGTCAAAGTGGTAGAATTGGACCTACAAGAAAATGTCCTGGTGCTCAATCATCTGGAAAACTAGAAGCACCTTAATGGTTGTAGTCACTGTTTGCTGCAATTTCGTTTGAATAAACGACAGAGTAATACACAGAGATGGAAAAAAACATGCCATGCATAGATACTGGATAATGGTAGAAACTAGTTCTATTGGAAACTGAAATGATTAGCTTTACCGAATAAGCTAAAACAGGCTTCTGACCTTGATCCTAACACAGATGAATCAAACTACATAAAGATTACGAAGGAAAAATATGAAACTCTTTATACAAAATAAACCGAACATATTAATGATAAAGCACTAGTAAATAGAAGTTTCTGATTATGGGCTCTTTTATTTTTTATTTTTTGAAAAAAAATGCAACTTTTTTTTCTTTGAAATACATTTGTAAATTGTGGAGGAGCAAGAAATTGGTCTAAAATCAAGCATGTTACTTGGATTTTGAACTTTAAGAACTAAAGTAATAATAATTGAATTAATTGCTGAATGTCACTTACCTCTTTGAAAGAAGTAGAGGATGGCTTTAATTACTTCATCCCATTGATACAGTGGTGAGGGACCGCATTTGAATTGTCCCAAACGTCTTTAATGGGTCTTTCATTTTCTAGCATTTAAAAATCTATCTGTGTTCTAATGGGCTATCTAATCTTGTAGGTCCGGAGAGTTGGGACGACTTGACTTAGAAACTGTAACAAACTTGATTTATGAAATAGACTTGACTTGTTTAGATAATACCCAAATATGTGGTGAAAAAACGTTAGTTTCATTGATTGGACGAAGGCAAGATGAAGAATGAAAAAAAAAAAGAAGGATGTCCGTTTTGCTTTCAAAAAATAATGGAACTATTTTTTTTTTTATTAAGATTCGGTTAATGGGGTCTAAAATTTATAAGCATTTGCTTACCCGCGAAACAATATGCTTTGATTTCGGTTTGAGTTGCTGAGCCGGCTCTGGCTGGGCTAAACCATTGAGTTCTGGAACTCGAATGCAAAAATAAAGCGTTATACATATAACGATGCGATTGAATTGGAAAAGAAAGAATTTTCCGGTAAAGGTGTTTAATAAACTTGAGCTAATTAAAGAGCCTTTCTAATAAATTTTACCTTTAAAAACTATTTTAATGTTAATGTTAACAGCAGCTTTTTTTTTTTTTTTTTGGTTTTTCATTACATTTAAATTGATAGCCATTTAAAATTAAATAAGAATGATAGTTACTCCAACAAATTAATGTTTTTATTATATAATTGAATTTTAATTATTAAAATTAAAAATATAATATTTTACTAAAATCATACGATTATTGACCTATCAAATTAATGTCTCGTTTGAAAAATCAAACAAAAATCATCATTATTTCAAATTCACGAGTATTAACTCAGTGACAATGAGACCTTTAAATTTTAATATTCAATTTTCATTATATAGGAATTTAATTTAATTTTATATTGATTTTATTAGTACTTAGTTGTTTGTTTGTTATTATGTATTTTTTATATGTACATTTAATATTTAATTATAAGTATAATTTCACTTTTATAAATAATTTCATAAAAAAAGATCATTGCTTTCCTTTATTAGCCTTAACTATAACTACCACAAACTTTTTTTTAATTGAGATTAATTTTTTGAAGGCAATTAATAATCAATAAGTGGGATAAAACACTAACTTGAAATTTCTTAAATTTTGGTACAAAATCAAAATCAAACTATATATATATATATGTGTGTGTGTGTGTGTGTGTGGGAAGGAAAGAATACAGCTGCTGTAGAGGGGTTAGTGTACAATAAAAAAAAATTGATAGTTTTCAGTTTTTTTTATTTAATAGTTAAAAAAAGTTTTAAAAATACATGTAAGGTAAGAATTCGAATTCTATCATTCTCATCTTCTATTTAATAGACAACAAATTTTTTGATAACATATTTTCTAAAGATTGGAGTGGGTCAATCCGACTCTTTTCGATTTTGAATAGTTGGACAAGAAACAGAAGGTTGGATCGTTTAGCACGGCATGGATTAATTCTTACAAACCAAGAGGCAGACATGGGACCTTAATTATACCACTTGTGCTGTCTTAATACACGTTATTTTCAGCCATTATCATTGTTAATATTGATAAAGGATTGATTTCTATCAACATAACTTAACCGTAGACTATACAAATTGATTGCTTTTAATTTGTCCTATTTGAAGACCTGAATATCTGAGGATCCTAGTTTCTACTTATAAGACAACCACAGAATTATACATTTGTAAATTGTGGAGCAGCAAGAGATTGATTTAAACTTTAAATCAAGCATGTTACTTGAATTTTGGACTTTAAGAACTCAACAATTGAATTAATTGCAGAAGATATGTCACTTACCACTTTGGAAGAAGTAGACGCGGCTTAAATTACATCATTCCATACAGTGGAAGGGACCGCATTTGAATTTTTCTAAACGTCGGTTTATCTATCATTTTCATTTGAGTTAAATATAAAATTGACTTTTGAAGTATATATTTTGTCTGTTTATATCTAAAATAATAAAATTATCAATTTGATACTTAAACTTTTATTTCGTTAATTATCACATTGATATTTATGTTAATTCATTTACTGAGATGGCATTATTATATAATAATATGTTGACACATATTTAAAAAATTTAATTAGTATCACATCATCAATTGGCACATCAGTATTAAATAAAAAATATAAAAAATTCAAAAATTTTCTTTAAAAAATTTTAAAAATTCAAAAAAATCTGAGAATATTTTTTAAAAATTACAGAAATAATTAAAAATGAAAATATTTTTAAAATTATAAAAATTTTAATATATATGAAAACTTCAGAATTTTCAAAAAATCTCAAAATTTTAATAAAAATATAATTTTCTTAAAATTAAAAAGGATTCAAAATAAATTTTAAAAATTGAAAATAAAAAATCTATTTTTTTAAATTTGAAATTTTATAAAAATTCTTAAAATTGAAAAAAATTTATGAAAAATAAAATTTTAAAATTTTAATAAAAAAACCAAAATTCTAAAAATTCTAAAAAAATCATAAATATATAAAAATTAAAAATTTAAGATTAAAAAAATAAAAATTTTCATAATTTTTAAGAACTTTTTTACAATTTTATATTTTAAAAAAAATTTAGATTTTTTATTTCAAATTTTTTAAGATTTGTGAATTTTTGAATTTGAAGAAAATTTTATTTTTATTAAAATTTTCATATTTTTTTATTTTTGAATTTTTATTAAAATTTTGAGATTTTTTAATAAAATTTCTATTTTTTTTTAATTTTATAATTTTTTAAAAACATTTTAATTTTTAAAAATTTTAAAAATTTATTTTTATTTTTGTTGATGTGACAATTGACAATCTAACATTGACTAAACTTTTTAATATTTGTCAGTATTTTATTAGATATTTATACTATGTCAATAAATTAACTAACGATGTTGATCTTAAATACAAAAATAAATGATTGAATAAAAATTAAAATAATTGATAATTTTATTTATTTAAATCTTAAATTAATAAGAAAATATAATCAAAGGGCCAATTTTTATATTTAACCCTTTTCATTTTCATTTTCTGCGTGACCTCCAATAGGCTACCTAATCTTTTGCAGATTGAGACCACTTGACTTAAAAATTCCAATAAACGTGATTTACGATATTGACTTGACTTGTTCAGGTAATTCCAAAATATGTTGTCAAAAACGTGAGTTGCATTGCTTGGACGAAGGCAAGATGAAGAATAAAAAAAGAAAAAAGAGTCCGTTTAGGTAAATTTTTTAGAATTTTTTAGAATTTTACAGATGTGATAATTAATGATACAGTGTTGATTAAAATTTTGACACATTTTAATATTTTATTAAATATTTATATCACATTAACAAATTAATTATCAATATTAATCTTAGATATTAAATTAGATGATGAAATAAACATTAAAACATCACACTAATAAATTTATTTTTTAAATATTAAATTAATAAAAAATAATTCAAAAGTCAGTTTTTATATTTAACCCCTTCATTTTCATTTTCTATCCGTCTTCCAGTAGGCTATCTAATCTTTGTATGACTGGAGAGTTGAGGCCACTTGAGGTAAAAAATTCCAATAAACGTGATTTATCGTATTGACTTGTTTAGGTAATTCCAAAATATGTGGTGAAAAACGTGAGTTCCATTGATTAGACGAAGGCAAGTGAAGAACGAAAAAAAAAATGTTCGTTGGCTTTGCTGCTTTCAAATAATGGAAATATATTTATATTAAAATTCGGTCCCAGCGACTTAAAAATGTTACTTATTATGTATTGTCAGTAGATTATATATATTTAATAAGGTTCGGTCCCATTCCGAAGGGATTACATTATCAAGTTAAGCACTTTTCCCACTATAACTTACCTATACATGTCATCTCTTTTTTAAAATGGAAGTTTATTTTACATGACAACATGGGTATCTCAAACACTTCCTTTTCCCATAAATCCCTCATCCTTGTTAAAAGTTTGATTAACCCATGCCTTTAATTTGTACAGTTTTCCTGGGTCAGTGTTCCTAGTTCATAAACTTCTTCAAGTAAAAAAGATTGAAGTAAAATTGAACATTGAAAATCAAAATTAATAATATATTAATAGAATTAAATGAGCATATTAACAATTTGTAAAAATTAGTTTTTTATGAAATTACACAAAAACTAGTAAAAATTAAAATCATCATCAAATATTATATTTTAATTATATACAAATTTATTGAAATAAACCAAATAGACAAATCAATCAACAAAACAAAGTACTGTATGTGGATTTAGTGTACTTTTATATATTTTTTTAATTATGTACTGATTTATTAATTGATTTGTTTGCTTGACTATTAAATTATTTCTTATATATATATATATATATGTAACATTTGATTATAATTGTAATTTTTTTATTGATAATTTTTATAAAAAAAACATCGTTACTTTCCTTTATTTACCTTGACTATAATTATGACTCACTTTCTATTTTAAAAAAATTCAGATTAATTTTGTAAAGATTAATTTTGTAAAGAAAATTTATAATCAATAAATGGATAAACATTAACTTGAAATTTCATAAATTTTGGTACAAAATCAAAATCAAATTATTTATATACACTAAGATCATGTTTGATATAGAAATTATGATATGATAAAATAAGATAATATTATGAATAAAATTAGATTAAATAATATTATTTTATTTTATATTTGATGTATATAAGGATTATAATAGGATAATTTATTTATTTGTCAAAATTATACTCCTTAAAATATATATAATTTAAATTATTGATGTAATTTTTAAGGTATAATTAAACATGTAAGTTTAATATCGTAAATTTTAAAAAATAATCTTCACTTAGGGAGGATTGAATAATCCTATGTCAATAAGATATTAATTTTTCTTATAATCTTTATCTTTATTTTTAGATATAAATCAAATATGATATAAAATGATTATTATCCTATCTTATTACTAATCTTATATATCAAATATGACCAAAGGAAAGAATATTAAAAATAAAATATACTTGATTATCCCTCTTTTTAACTTTTTCTTTTTTAGTTTTTACTTATATATGATGCAGTAGGGTTAGTGTACAAAAGTAATATCAAAAAATTTTCTGATAACATATTTTTTGAAGACTTGGGGTGGGACAAGAAACAGCAGACTGGACCGTTTAGCACGGCATGGTTTAATTCTTCTAAACCAAGAGGCACGCAAGGGGCCTTAATTACTCCTCTAGTGTTGTCTAAATACACGTAGTTTTCAGCCATCATTTTTAATATCGATAAAGGATTGATTTCTATCAACATAACTTAACAGTAGACTAAACTAATGAATTGCTCTTAATTTGTCCTATTTGAAGACTTGACTAATTGAGGATTCTAATTTCTACTTATAAGACAACAAAAAATAGGACGAGGACGACCTTTGATAATTTTCGTGTTCGATACTTTTATATGTAAGTGTCACTGACATATATGTATATTGCAATCATCAAATGTATTCAAGGAATGATCATATCATATATCATATACATATATCTATATATATATATATATATTAAAAAGTGTAAACTCCAAAAATATTAATAGTGATCAACTTAAATATCATTTTAAAATTTTAAATTAATAAATTTATCTTTAAATATATAATTTTGATTAATTTATTTAAATTTAATTTAAATAATATAAAATTAAAAAATGAATTTATGTGAAATTAAGTTACCTAAAATTTTAAAATTTTAATTTCAAAAATACTAAAAGTGATTGACAAAAATATACTTAATAAATGTTTTCATAAATATTAAAATTTTTATTATTATTAGACTAAAAAAGAGTTAAAAGTGGTTGATTAAAATACCCTTAACAAAATTTTATTTTTAAAAAATTTTAAAATTGACTAAAATACCATTAACAATTTTTTTATAAAATTAATTTAAATAATTTTTTTATTATTAGACTTCTTTTTTATTAGTGGAACGATTTTTCATATCAAATAAAAATATAAATAAATAAGATCAAAACTTAATGTGAATAGAAATCAAATAATTATATGATATTTATTTAATTGTTGAAAAAGCAATTCCATATGTAATTTATGTTGATCAATAAATTCATTAAAGATAATTATAATTAAGTTATTTAAGTACATTTATTTTTTAAATTTTTTTCCTATCAATTTTTTGTTTTAATAGATTAACTATATATGTATGTTAATGATTTTATTATTTTTATGTTTTATGAGTTAATCATTTGATCATTGATAACATAATTAAATCATTTTACTCCTTTGAAATAATTTTTTAATATCATTCTTACAATTTAGTCTGACCATAATTAATTTCTTTTTTGTATTTTTTTTAGAATTTTATAATTGTTATACCAAAGAATAAAAACTAATATCAAATCAATTGCACCCCTTATACAAAAAATTTGCACTATATGATTCATTGAATACTTTAATTGGACTTTCTACTTATAGAATTAGATGATTCAAGAGGCGGTTGAGCTACAAATAGCTTAGAATTAGATCCCATCAAATTGTTATAAGAATTGTTCACCTTAATTGAAACAACAATTAATGTAATTGTCACTCAATTTTTATCTTAATATATATATGACTAATTTATGTCTCAATATTATTTAATATTTCTCAATTGTATTAAATTGCTTGCTTTTTTATCATTCAGGTGGTTAAACAATCTAATATGAATTATTCTAAGTAAAAAAAAAAAATAAATGAAGTAAACTTAATTGTTTTTTGTGAATTCTGTCGAGGTGTGACAAAATTCATTGGAACTAATTGGAACTATCTTTTGAATGTGTTTACCCCAAAGTTGCATTCATTTATGAAAATTTATATTTTTAATACAAAAAATGAGATCATTATAAATTGTATAGGTATTACATAACAAGTTTTTCATTCTTAGAATTGAAATTTTCTTAAGAAAACGTGACAAGTATTAAGGTTAAGAATTTATTTTCTTTTATTTAATTTTAAAAATTATGTATTTAAATATTTTTATATACTAAAAATTTACGTATAATAAAATTTTTTAAGTAGAAGAAAATTATGTTTTAAATTTATATAACGTATAATTACATTCAATTGATAGAAACATCAATCCAAGATTATTTTAAGTAGAAAAATGAGAGGAAAGATTGAATTATTATGTATAACTCTATCTTCTCCATATGACAAAGAATGATAGTGTTATATGATGTTTCAATAAAAAATATACAAATTTATTGATTTTAAATTTCTTTATAATTAATATGAAACTTTTTTATTTAGAAAAAACATTATATAGTCATTCATTTTCTCTTTTATGTTAGTTGAAAAATATTCACCGTTATATCAAAATTTTTAAGGTTGTCATATTAAGTAATATTTGTTTAAAAGAATTGAAATTCATCAAATTAATTATCACTATTACATTTAACATAAAAAATATTAGTATATATTATAATTTAACTAAACTTAATAGTGATTCAAGGGCATTCATTAATAAAATTCATTTGATAAATATTTATTTAATTATATATTTAGTATTTCAATCATTTTGAGACTCTTTATAATTTCAAGTTGGATTTTAAACTTAAGAATCAATGATCAATTAGGTCAAATCAAGTTTTATCATCTACTTCTATTAATAGTGTACTCATTCACTTATACAATTGTATAAATTTGACTTAATAATTGGTGCATATTTCTCTTTGTTTAAAAGGCTGAATTCAAATTGTCTTAAACCCAAATAAAAAAAAAGTATATTCAATTACTTATATTTATAATTTTATTTTAGAAATACTCTTAAAATTATTTAACTAACTCAACCACAAAGACAATAAAAATAAGACATTGAAGATGTAAGGAAAAAAGTTTAAATAAGAAAATTTTAAATTGTTACAGAAGATAATTAGAAATACTGGATTTTGATTGGGTTACTATTTCAATTTGGATTTTGGTTATATTCAATCATTTCAAATTTTAAATAACTATTAAGTTGTTACTTTGTAAAATCAATTGAAATTGAGTTAAGTTAGTTTATTTTTATAATTATGTATATTATATTATTTTTCATTAAATTAAAATTTAAAATGAGTAAAAATTTTATTTATACTCAATTTAAGTTTTGAATTATTTCAAATTTGAATTGATCAATCCATATTGTTTTAGTTCTACTTTTATGTACCAGTAATAAATTGTAAAATAGAATAAGAACACAATACAATAAAAATTTAAGTGCAAAAGTGATAGAAATACTAATAATAATTCAAGAAGAAAATTCTTATATCCAAGTCTTATAGAGATTAAATGATATATCTTCTTTTGAGAATTTTAAAATTCGTATTACAAAAATATTAATCTAGATAAACATGTTTATAATTGCTCATTTTTTAATCAAGTTACTGCTATATAGGTTAAGAAAAACAATTCAAACATTTCATTTAAAGATATATCGCAATTCATACTCATTTAAGAAGATGACATAGAGTTAAACATTGTTTAAGTAGTTCTAACACCTTATAATATTTTTTATTTTTTCCAAATAGAGAAGTTGATTGATATCAAAATATCCAAAAAATCATATTGAGTTATGGTTATAAAAATAAAGAATAATTAAAACTATACCATAGTTTGTTTAGTAGAAAAAAATTTTCATGAAGAATACGAAGGTAATTATTGTAAATTTAATATTTTTTAACAATTATTATCTGTTTAATTTTTATAAATTTTATTTAGTAAATTTGTTTTCATTACTTTTATCATATACATAACCAAATTTTTACACAGAATTATACATTTAAAAAAAATAAGTAAAGTTTATTATTTCCATTGGTGATAGAACATTCAAAATTTTCAATCTTTTTATATGCAATTGTACTTCGTTAATAGAAAAGAAAATACATACATTAATAATTTAATCAATCATCAATAAAACTTATTTTAATATGTATTATTTTATCATGAACTAAAAAATGTAAAGAATAATTTAGAAATGTTAACTTAATATATATTGTATATAATATTTTATTTAGTTTTAATACTTGCATTAGTATAAAAAGTTATGATTTAAACTTATTATTACTTGCTAAATTATTGATAGTAAATTAAGAGTATTTACTCATACTTTTAAGTTATTTATATTTAAACTTTTTCTTTGAAAAAAAAAATGAACGTAACAAAGATGAGAATGCTTAGATGGATGTGTGGTAAGGTTAGAAGAGACAAAATAAAAGATGAAGAGATTCAAGAAAAATTAGGGGTTGTCCGAATTGAGAAGAAGATGAGAGAGGGCCGTTTGAAATGATTTGAATATGTAAAACGTAGGCATAGCTGTACACCAATTAAGAGAATTGAGTCTTTAGATCTAAGAGAGATTAAAACTTCTATAAGTAAACCACGAAATATATGGATGCAAATAATAAAAAATGATATGACAGTTAAGGAATTAGATGAAAAGGTTGTTATTGATAGAAATGAGTGGCGTAAAAAAAATTCAAACTACAACCTAACATGATTCCTTTGTTTAGTCTTTCATACTGTCGACCCTGGAGTATGGGATATAAGACTTAGTGTATTGTTGTTATATTTGAACTTTTTCTTATTTCTTTTTCTTCCTTACAAATTGCATTATCTAGCATACATTATGATTATTTCCTTTTGGATATACACAAATCAATGATAACATAATTATAGATAATTAATTATTTAGTAATTAATAATTGAAAATTTAAATTTAATCAGTATAACTTAGTAGCAAATTAGTGATAACTTAATAGTAAATAAATGATAACTTAGTAGTTAATAATTGATAACTTTTTAGTAAATCAATAATAATACAAAATAAATACATAATATTTTAATATTAAATTAATTATAACTCAACTATAAATGCATAACAATATAGTACTAAATCAAAGATAACTTAAAAAAAGTGATATCTTAGTAGTTAATTATTTATAACTTAGTAATAATCAATGGTAACTTAATAGTAAATTAGTGATAATTTAGTAGTAAATTAGTTTTAGTTTAATAGTAATTAATTGTAAATCATAAACAAATTAGTAGTAAATAACTGATAATTTAGTAGATAATCATTAAAGACTTAAAAGAAAATCAGTATAACTTAATAGTAAATCATCGATAATAGTTAAATAGTAATAACTTAATAGCAAATCATGCATAATTTAATATAAATGAGTAATAACTTGGTAGTGAATTATAAATAATCTAATGGTAAATGGATGATAATTTTGTAATAAATAATTAAAAATTAAGTAGTAAATCAATGATAATATAATATTAAATACATAAAAAATATAATAGTAAATCATTAATAATTTAATAATAAATTGATAACTTAGTAGTAATTCATTAATAATGTTGTAGTAAATTACTAATAACTTAGTCGTAAATCAGTGATAATTTAATAATAACTCGGTTAATCATTAATAAATATTAGTAAATTAGTAGTAAATCATTTATAACTTTATAATAAATTATCAATAACTTAGTAGTAAATCACAAAAAATTTAATGGTAAATCATTCATAGCTCACGCAAATCATTTATCGATTAGTAATAAAATATTGATAATTTAATAGTAAATTATTAATAACTTAGTAGTAAATAACTGATAACTTAATTGTCAATCATTATTAACTTTTTTATACTTGAACTTACTAAGGATTGAACCCCGGTTACTAGCAAAAATGAAGTTAAAACTTTTATTTTGGAGTTAAGATAATCTTACCATGAACCTATTCAATAATAAAAAATTAGTGCAAAAAAATTTTAAACTTGAATAAAATAATAATGTTGCTGTATAAAAAAATCTATCTCATATATTATTAGTGGACTTTTAAATTACATGTTTCATAGTTGTAAATGCATAATAATATATTAGTAAATCAATAATAGGTTAATAAAAATAAATGATAGCTTAATAGTTAATAATTGATAACTTGATAATAAATAAATAATAACGTAATAGTAAATTATTGATAACTTAATAATAAATTAGTTTCAGTTTAATAGTAATTATTTGATAAATTTAATAGTAAACCATAAATAATTTTGTAGTAAATCAAATAATAATTCAGTAGTTAATAATTAGAAACTTAAAAACAAATCAATAAAATTAAGCAGTAGTTAATTGTCAATAAATTAATAGTTAATCGATGATATAACTTATTAATAAATCATAAATAATTTAATATAAATTAGTTATGACTTAATAATGAATCATGATTAATTTAATAATAAATCTGTAATGATTTTATAGTAAATAATTGAAAAATAAATAGTAAATTAATGATAATGTAGTTGTAAATCACTAATAACTTAGTTGTAAATTAGTAATAATTTAGTAGTAAATTAGTTAATATTGATAACTTTATAATAAATTATCGATAAATTGATAGTAATTGAATTATAATTTTATAACAAATCATCAGTAATTTAGTAATAAATCATCAACGATTTAGTATTAAATCAGTTATAACTTAGTGGTAAATTATTTATAAATTAAGTAATAAATCAATGCTAATTTCGTATGTAGTAAATCATTGATAATTTAGTAGTAAATTATTGACAGCTTACTAGTAAATCATTAATAACATAATAGCAAATCAATGATAACTTAATTTACAACAATAGATAAATTTTTTTTATACTTTAAGTTGTTAAGAATTGAACTTTAGTTACTAACAAAAAAGGAGTTAGAAAGTTCAGTTTGGGAGGTTAGGACAATCTTACTATAAACTTATTCAATAAAAAAATTAATGAAAAAAATTTTAAATTTGAATGAAATAATAATATTATTATATAAAAAGAAAATTATCTTATACTAGCTAGAACTGAGCACTTTCTTACTAGAATCTATTATTAAATATATAATGATAAAAGTTTTATCAATAATTATCAAAAATATATCATAAGTTATTAAAAGTTTATTAAAATTACATCAAGAGATTGCTAACATTTTATCAAAAATTACTAAATTTATGTCAATGGTTATCAAAATTATATTATAAGTTATTAAAATTGTATGGAAAATTATCAAAATTTTATCAAAAACTATCAAATTTTACTTATATTATACCAAAATCAAAATTAAATTATTATTATTATAGTGTCAAAAATTATTTATTAAAATGAATTTTTAAATATAAAAATTATACATGCGTTACGCAAGTGCCAAAAACTAGTTTGTCTATAAAAGCGGTGGGCTGTTTGCAACCTTTTAACACCAAAAATATTTGTTCAGCTAATTAATATGGGGCCGTTATTACATTACTCTCTACTAAAATGCTTACTCTTTGTAATTCTTCCTCATCTTCTTACTCAATGTGTTTCTTCTATACAGCGACCTTGTCTGGATTCTGAACGCTCTGCTTTGTTGCAGTTGAAGGAAAGCTTCATTCTCAACCGGTCTGCTTCTTTTTCTCCTTTGGCTTATCCGAAGGTTGGTTCATGGAAACTTGAAGGACAAGGGGATTGCTGCTCATGGGATGGCGTTGAGTGTGATGACAACACTGGTCACGTTATTGGACTTGATCTAAGCAGCAGCTTCCTTTATGGTTCTATAGACTCCAACAGTAGCCTTTTCCACGTCCATCACCTTAGAAGGCTCAATCTTTCGGACAATGATTTCAATGACTCTAAAATTCCTTCTGCAATTGGGAACCTTTCAAGGCTATCACATTTGGACCTCTTTTCTTCTGGCTTTTCGGGTCAAATTCCGTCAGAGGTTCTAGAGCTCCCGAATTTGGTGATACTTGATCTCTCCTGGAATATGGGCTTAGATCTCCAAAATCCAAGCCTGAAAAGTTTAGCCGAGAAATTAGTCAACCTCAAGTATCTTTATCTTGATGAGGTAAACGTATCTTCGACGATTCCTCAAAGCTTGGCAAATTTATCTTATTTGACATATCTCTCTTTCGGGAATTGTGAATTGCGTGGTGAATTTCCTATTAAAATTTTTCAACTACCCAATCTTCAATATTTAAGGGTATCGTACAATCCATTTCTCACGGGCCGTTTACCGGAATTTCGCAAAAATAGTACTATTGAATCATTGAAACTTGCCAATACACGTTTCTCTGGTGAGATACCAAAATCAATTGGGAATCTTAAGTCATTATCACTCTTGAGTGTTCGTGACTGCCCTTTTTCCGGACAAATTCCCTCATCCTTGGCTAACCTTACAAAGCTCAATTATCTCTCACTCGGAGAAAATGGGTTTAGCCCTGGCACTTTGTCTTGGCTTGGTAAGCTAACCGAACTCACTGTGTTGGAGGCAGTATCTACAAACTCATATGGTGACATCCTACCTTCTTCAAAAAACCTTACCCAGCTTACTTTTTTGAATCTTCCCGAGAATCAATTTTCCAGCCGAATCCCATCATGGTTAGGAAATCTTACTCAACGAATCTTTTTAGATCTTGGTATGAACAAATTTTGGGGTCCGATTCCACAATCAATCTTTACTCTTATGAATCTCGAGGCCCTTGGTTTAGAGGAAAATCACCTGTTCGGTACCATCAAATTAGAATCCCTTCTAAATCTTAAAAATATCAGGAGTCTCCAACTGTCTGGGAATAAATTTTCGTTGCTCACCAACACAACAGCTATGAGTGTTACTGTTCCAAAGTTCACACTGTTAACATTGGGTTCAAGCAACTTATATGAGTTCCCAGATTTTCTTTCTGGTCAAGATGAACTGGAGTATCTGGATCTTGCTGAAAATAAAATCAAGGGGATTATCCCCAAATGGATATGGGGCTTTTGTGCCCAAACTCTTGAAGTTTTAGACTTAAGTGGAAACTTTCTTACAGGTTTCCACCAACCTCCTGTTTTTCCTCCGTTGACCAATTTAAAAATTTTGGACCTTAGTTCTAACAAGCTACGAGGATCCCTTCCAGTTCCATCCGCTTCCATTTACCATTACTTCGTATCAAACAACTTACTGGCGGGAGAAATCTCATCAATGATCTGCAATCTGACTTCTATAACTGTACTCGACTTGTCAAATAACAGCTTGAGCGGCATGCTTCCACCATGTTTGGACAATCTAAGCAAGTCACTTTTAGTATTGAAACTAGACAACAACAACTTTCGAGGCCCGATTCCTCAAGCATGTGTAAAAGGAAGCAAATTGAGGATGATTGACCTTAGCCAAAATCAGTTGAATGGACATATCCCGAGATCACTGGTTAATTGTAAAATGCTAGAGATTCTTAATTTGGGAAATAATCAAATAGAGGATACGTTTCCTTCTTGGTTGGGCAGGCTTCCAGAGTTAAGGATTCTCATACTACGATGCAACGGATTTCGTGGTGCAATTGGAAAACCAAAAACCAAAGAGTTTCCCAAGTTGCGAATCTTTGATCTCTCCTTCAATAAATTTATAGGTCATTTGCCATCTCGTAATTTCCCAATATGGAAGGCCATGAAAGTTGTTGATATTGGCAAGTTAAGGTACTTGGAGGCAAACACCAGTTTTGCCGCACCACACCACCAATGGAATCATAACTTTTCTTACTCAATGACAATGACAAATAAAGGCACGCAGACAAAATACGAAAAGATTCAAGAATTCTTGGTAGCCATTGATCTCTCAAGCAATAGATTTGAAGGTTGCATTTCAGAAGACATTCAGATTCTAAAGGCAATTCAATTCCTCAACCTTTCCAACAACTTACTTTCCGGTCCAATTCCATCATCATTGGCGAATCTAACGGGACTTCAATCTTTGGACCTTTCTCAGAACAGGCTCTCAGGAGAGATTCCTCAAGGACTAGTGGAGCTCACTTTCCTCGAATTTTTTCATGTCTCCAATAATCATCTGATAGGGCCCATACCACAAGGAAAACAATTTGCTACGTTCAAAGCAACTCATTTGAGGGCAACCCAGGATTATGCGGGAATCCTTTGTCAAAGAAATGCTATACAGAGGGCTCATCATCACTACCACAGCCTTCATTGTCAAAGAAAGATAGAGGCCGAGAGTCTTGGCTTGAATTTGGTTGGAAGGCAGTCCTATTGGGGTGTGGAAGCGGGCTAGTGAACGGACTGGTTCTTGGGTACTCCTTCAACCCAATGAAACACAAGTGGTTCGTTAAGTATTTTGGGGGCAAGCTGCAGAATCGGAGGAGGGGCAGGAATTAACTTAATTATTTTTCAGGCAGTAGGCATATATTTCAGTGTTATGCTATCTATTAATTTGTCTGTTTCCATTTTTTTCTGTTGCCTTTCCTTTGGCTATGAGCTGTGATCAGTGGTCATGTACAGGTATTAATGAAGTAACAATGTAAACCAATGTGGTTTAATCTTTCTTTTCAGGTATTAATAAATTAAGACTACTTTGAGCAAAAAAGAATTAAGACTAGGTGCACAATGTCGTGGTAGTATTAGAAAATGAGGTGAACCAAGTCCTCAATCCTCATCAAAGTAAAAGGATAAAGAAAAGGGAAAAGGGAAAATGTTTTGTTTTGTGTTGTTTTTTTTTTCTTTCATTTTTTTTTTTGAGTTAAAATGTGGGAGATACCATTATTGAATGATGAGTTTGAAGAGAAACCAAAGGTTTCAAGTAGTATTGAACCAAAAAAGTGGTATTGAACTCGAGTTATTCTAGTTTAATAGTTTTCTTTTTATTATTATTATTTATTTGAGAAGTGTTAGAATTTTGATTATTAAAACTTAAAGTACAACTCTTTGTTAACAAACTATATGAACAGTTTTTTTTTTTTTTTTTTCATTTTAAACTAAGTTGAAGAGATTTATTTGAAAAATTCCAAAGGAATAAAAACGTTAAAAAGCTAGCTACTAAGCTAGCAAATAGCAAAGAAAGTTGTCGATTACAAGTATATAGAACAATTTAAGAACACATGAAGAACAAATAACACTCAAAACCTATAGAAGCATGACCATGAACACCGAACCTGGTTCGCACGTCTTGACTTCTATTTTTCCTATTTTCTCTCATGGTAAACTTTTCTGCTGTGGTTTTAACACTTTTTTTTAGTACTTTTAAAGCTTTTTTTATGGATTTAGATATATTAGTTTTAAGTACGTGTGTACGCATGTGTAATTCTTATATTTAAAAATTTATCTCAATAAATAATTTTTTTATACTATGATAATAATAATTACAAATACTAACAATTTAATTATGATTTTGGTATAAATAGGTAAATTATGATAACTTTTTATATACTTTTTAAAATAATGATACTTGACAATTTAAAATACGATACAGTGATATGATACGAAAATAATATGAATAAAATATACAGAGATAATACGACTTAAAATTTTAGAAAAACCATAAATAGGTTTAATAAAACTAAAAAATTGTATTATATTTTCATTTCGGTACGAATTGTAACACATGATTTTCACGTAAAATATGACATGCATATAGCATTTTACATGACACAATGACATAAATTATCAGGTCTAGATAAATGCTAGCAATTTAATATGTATTTTTTATACTATAAGTAAAGTTTGATAACTTTTAATATAATTTTAATTTCAATAACCTTTGATAAAATTTTGGTAACATTTGATATTAGTTTAGTAATTAATGATGTAATTTTGGTAACCATTAATATAATTTTGATAGTTTTTGATAAAATTTTAGTAACCTCTTGATATAATTTTGGTAATATTTTGATAATTTATGATATACTTTTAGTAATTGTTGATAAAATTTGTATTATCATATATTTAACAATGGATTTCTCGCAAGAAAGTGAGAGTTCATATTTTTCTTTTTGTATCATAATATTAATGTTTCATTCAAATTTAGAATTTTTTCACTAAATCTTTTAATCGAATAAGTTCATGGTAAATTTATCATAGTTATCCAATATGAAATTTGTAGTTTCGTTTTTGCTAATATCCAAAATTCAATTCCTGATAATTTCAAGTATAAAAAATTTATCAATGATTGACAATTAAATTATCATTGATTTAGTACTATTTTATCATTGATTTACTACTAAATTGTTCATAATATACTACTATTAGCATTAAAGTACTGCTAATTTATGAATGATTTACTATTAAGTTATAAATAATTTATAAATAAATTATTAATGCTTTACTACAATGTTACTGATGATTTATTATAAAGTTATAACTGATTTATTATTAATTTATCGATAATTTATTATAAAGTTATTCATGATTAATTAATTTACTATAAAATTATCACTGATTTATAATTAAATTAATACTGATTTACAATAAATTATTACTAATTTACTACTAAGTTATCAATAATTTATATCTAAATTATCAATGATTTATTATTATGTTATTAGGCATTTATTACTATGTTATCATTGCTTTACTGCTTAATTTTTTATTATTTATTACAAAATCATTGCTTATCTATTACCAAATTAACTATGGCTCATTACCAGGTAATTATGAATTTATATTAAATTATCCATGAATTATTATTAAATTATTAGTAATTAACTATTAAGTTATCGATAATTTACTACTACTAAATCATTTTAATTTACTTTTAAGTTTTTAATAATTAACTACTAAATTATCATTGATTTACTATTAAGTTATTCATGATTTACTATAAAGGTTATCGATTAATTACTATAAAATTGAAATTGATTTACTATTAAGTTATTACTAATTTACTATTGAACTATCATTAATTTTATTAAGTTATCACTTGTTTTTCATTAATCTATCATTGATTTACGAATATGTTGTTATACTTTTACAACTATAAAACATGAAATTTAAAAAGTCCACTAATAATATATAAGATAATTTTATTTTAAATAATAAAATTATTATTTTATTCAAATTTAAAATTTTTTACTAATTTTTTTATCGAATATGTACATGGTAGCCCCAAAATAAAAGTTTTGATTTTGTTTTTGCTAGTAACCAAGGTTTGGTTCTTGACAACTTTGAGTATAAAAAAACTTATCAATGATTGATAATTAAGTTATCAGTGATTTGCTACTAAGTTATCAATAATTTATTACTAAATTATTAATAGTTTACTACTAAATTATTAATAATTTGCTGTTAAGTTAGAAATAATTTACTATTAAATTATTAATGATTTCTATTAGATTGTTGTTGATTTACCACTAAATTATTGATGATTTTTTTTATAAATTTATAACTAATTTACTACTAATTTATCAATGATTTACTATAAGTTATAAATGGTTAACGAATTTATTACTAAATTATTATTGATTTATAATTAAGTTATTAGTAACTTACTATTAGTTATTATTGATTTATTACTATCTTATCATTTTCTTATTAAATTATCAATGATTTACTATTATATTTTTATATATTTATTGATTTACTACTTAACTTTCGATTATTTATTATAAAATTATAATTGATTTATCGCTAAATTATTAATGATTCACTATCAAAATATTACTAATTTATATTAAATATGCATGATTTACTATTAAGTTATCATAGGTTAACTATTACATTATTAATGGTTTGTGACTAAATTATACTTATTTATTTTTAAATTTTCAATGATTAACGATTAAATTATCAATTATTTATTATTAAATTATTATTAATTTACTAATAAATTATTTATTATTTACTATTATCAATTAGTTACTATTAAGTTAAAACTAATTTACTAATAAATTATTAATAATTTATTATTAAGTTATCATTAATTTATAACTTAAGGATTCAAAAAACCCCTAAATAAAAATTGAATAATCAATTAAACTTTTAATTTTTTATTACAATCAATAAAGCTTTTATATTTTTATTTTCAATAAAATAAGTCTTAAATTAGATGAAAACTGTTTATGCAGTTAAGTTGAATTACGCGTGTAATTTAATAAATACTTTGCAAATGATGACAAAATTCTGGCCAAGAGCCACGGTGGAAATCTGGGAGTGGGTCAGGTGGGCTTGAGTTGACCCGCTGGTTCTTTTTTTTTTTTTTCAAGGAATAAATTTTTTTTTTCTAATTCATTTCTTCCTCTTTCCCTGAAAAAAAATCTCTTTGCTCTCCTAAACTCAAAGCTACTGACCAATAGTTTAAACATAAGCGCCAAATCAGGCAGTCGGTCATCGTGGCCGCCATACTTCGCTGTCAATAGTGTCGCCGTTCACCATGCTGCCACTAACAATGGCGTCGAGAGCCAGCTCCCTTTTTTCTTGTTTCTTTCGCACCAGACCGAAACAAGACCCAACTTAGTTTAAACCCATAAAGCCAAAAACCCTCCCTCTTTAGCCTTTTTCTTTTTCTGATGTGGCTTCCTCTTTTAGGGAATGAGGTTGTTCTTGAGTTTTTTTTTTTGTTGTTGGAAGTTTGATTGGTATTTTGCTTGATGATTTTGGCTTCGGTGGAAGCGGTTTGAAGCCCTTGGAAATGTGTGAGAGATAGAGGTTACAGGCTGGGGTTCTCTTGGTGGTTCAAAGCGGGTTTTCCGTTGGAGGGAGTAGGCTGTGGGTGATATTTTTTTTTCTGATGGCAGGTTAGGTCGAACAGTGGTGGTTGCAATAGTGGGTTTCGGTGGTGACGGGGCTATGTAGGCTTTTTTTTTTTTGGTGAGAGGGATAGTGGATGAGGGTATCGAGTTTTATTGTTCTCTGTTGGTGATAAGGGGTCTCGGCTATTGGTCTTAGGTTGCCAATGATGATGATTGTTAGTTGCGAGTGGCTAATTTTTTGAGAGTATGGAAGATTTGGCCTTGCGGTTTTTCGAGAGTACGATGATTGTTAGCTTTCGAGATTTGGCTTTTGGGTTTTCGGAATTGCACTTTCAACTTTCGAGATTTGGCTTAAAGGGTTTAAAGTTTTGATTTCGTTTTAGGGCATTTTTAATTTTCGAGATTTGGCTAAAAAAGAGTTTAGGGTTTTGATTTCGTTTTAGGGTTTAAGTGTAGAATTGAGTTAGCTTAATTGATTTTATGAAATTTTAAATTCAAGAAACAGATAAGGGATTTCAAAAGGTTTAAGGAGTTTCTTCGATTTATGCAATTTGTTTGTTTTTTTATTTTCAAATATTACAGATAAACCTAAAACAAAAACTTTTCAAAATTTTTTGACTTTTATATTACCACCAATCATAAAATGCCATGTGTATAATAAATGGTGGGCAAAATCTAGGCAAGCGCTATGTTGGAATCAAATTTTTACGTCATGTGTCATGTATTTATTAAATTTCATGAGTAATTCAACTTAGAGACAAATAGTTTCCATCCAATTTAAGATTTATTTGATAAAAAAATAAAAGTACAAGGTTTTTATTTATTACAATAACAAATTAAGGGTTTAATTGATTATTCAATTTTTGTTGAGGGGTTTATTGAACCCTTAAGTCTTAATTTATTATTAAATTATCAATAATTAACGATTAAATTATTATTTTTGTTATCTTTAATTTAGTATTATATTGTTATGCATTTACAACAATAGTTTAATGGTTTTACTATTAAAGTATTATGTATTTATTATATTATTACTAATTTGCTAAAAAGTTTTTAACTATTAATTACTAAATTATCATTCATTTATGATTAAGTTAGTACTAATTTATTACTAAATTATCGATAATATTACTAAGTTATAATATTGATTACATTTAAGTTTTTAATTATTAATTACTAAATTATTAGTTATCTACTACTATGTTATTATTGATTTGTGCATATATAAAAAAAAAAAGTGACCACAATATTTGCTAGATGATGTAATTTGTTTGGTAGAAAAAGAAAGTAAAAAAAAAGTTTAACTGTAAATAACTTAAAAGCATAAGTAAATGATCATAATTTACTATACGTAATTTAACACATATGTTAAAATAAAAATTTATTATACTAATGCCAGTATCAAAACTAAATTAAATAAATATATGCAATATATATTAAGTCAATATTTTTGAGATATATTCTTCAAATTTTTTAGTTTATGATAAAATAGTACCTATAAAGATAAGTTTTATTAATAATTTAATTGAATTATTAGTGTATGTGTTTTTATACCTATTAATGAAGTATAATTGCATATAAAAGATTAAAAATTTTGAAGTATTTTGTCACCAATGAACATAATAAACTTTACCTTATGTTTTTATCTTTAAGTATATAATTTTGAATAAAAATTTTGTTATATTTATGATAAAAGCAATTTACTAAATAAAATTTATAAAAATTAAATAGACAACAAATTATAAAAATATTAAAACAACAATAATTTTCTTCATGTTTTTCATAAAAAATTTCTACTGTTAAATGACAAGATAACATATTTTTACTTATTATTTCATTCTTATTACCAACATTCAAAATGATTTTTTTGATATTGCTTTTTGGTTTAAGACTTTCTTAATATTTTAAAGTCAATCAACTTTCCCAAGTGAAAAGAGTAAAGAATATTATAAGGGATCATAATAACCTAAAAAATATTTAATTCTATGTGATCTTCCTAAATTAGTATGAATTATGTTATTTTTTTAAATAAAATGTTTGAATTATTTTTCTCAAGCCATATAATAGCAACTTAAACAACAAATGAACAATTATAAACTCGTTGATCTATATTAATATTTGTGTAATATGGATTTTAAAATCCCCAAAAGAATATATATCCTTTAATCTTGATAAAACTTAAGTATAAGTAATTTATTTTAGAATTGTTATTAGTATCTTAATCACTTTTGTACTTAAATTTTTATTGTGTTGTGTTCTCATTTTATTTTGAAGTTTAGTATTGATGTTATAAAAGTATAGTTAGAACAATATAGATTAATCAACTCAAACTTAAAACAATTTAAAACTCAAATTGAGTATAAATAAAATTTTTACTCATTTTAAATTTTAATTTAATTAAAAATAATATAGTACAAAAAATTATAAAAATGAACTAACTTGATTCAATATCAATTGCTTTTAAAAAGTCAACAATTTAGTAGTTATTTAAAACTCAAAATGATTAAATATAACCAAATTTCTAATTGAAATAGTAACCCAATCAAAATTTAATTTTTTTTATTCATCTTTTACAACAATTTAAAAGTTCCTTATTTAATTTTTTTTCCTTCACCTTCAATATCTTATTTGTATTGTCTTTGTGGTTGAATTAATTAATTTTAAGAGTATCTCTAAAGTGAATTTGCAATTATAAGTAATTGAGTATACTTTTTTTATTTAAATTTAAGATGATTTGAATCCAGCTTTTTAAACAAAAAAATACACCAATTATTGAGTCAATTTTGCTTATATACATAAGTGAATAATTGAGTATACTATAAATAAAAGTAAAGATAAAACTTGACTCAATCCAATGGTCACTGATCATGAGTTTAAACTCCAACTTGAAATTATAAAAAGTCAAAATTCAAAATAATTAAAATACTAAATACACAATTAAATAAAGATTTATAAAATAAATTTTATTAATTATTCCCTAAATCGCTTTTAAGTTTAGTTAAATTATAATTTATACTAGTATTTTTATAGTAAATATAATAGTGATAATTAATTTGATGAATTTCAATTATTTTGAACAAATATTGCTTACTATGACAATCTTAAAAATTTTGATGCAATAGTGAATATTCTTCAACTGATATAAAAGAGAAAATGAAGAAGGATACAATGTTTCTCTTAATAAAAAAGTTTCATATTAATCCTAAAAATATAGCACTAAATTTCTCTCATATGGAAAATATAGAGTTATGCATGATTAGTTAATCTTTTATCTCATTTTTCTGCCTAGGATAATCGTTTATTGGTACTTTCATCAATTGAATGTAATTATATGTTTTACCAATTGAAAACTTATCTTTTATATTTGAAATTTTTTATTATACATAAATTTTATTATATAAAAATATTAATTTTAAAATACATAATTTTAAATCTTAAAATGAAATAAAATAAATTCTTAATCTTAATACTAGTCATATTTTCTTAAGAAAATTTTAATTCTCAACACAACAAACTTGTTGTGTAATACCTATACAATTTATAATAATTTTATTTTTAGCATTAACAACATAAATTTTTATAAATGAACATAATTTTAGCAAAAATACATTTAAAAGATAGTTGCAATGAATTCTGTCACACATTGAAAGAATTAACTAAAAATAATTATTTTACTTCACTTGATAATTTTTTAATTAGAATAATTCACGTTAAGTCATTTAATCACTTGGATGACAAAAAAGAAAACAATTTAATAAATTAAGAAAGATTAAATAATCTTAAGATATAAATTAATTATATATATGCACATTAAGATAAAAATTAAAAGAAAATTAAATCAACTATTATTTCAATCAAAGTTAACAATTCTTATGGTAATTTGATAGGACCTAATCCTAAGCTATTAGTAACTTTATCACTTTCCTAATCATTTAATTTTATAGGTAAAAAATTTAGTTAAAGTGTTCAATGAATCATAGAGTGCTAATTGTTAATGAAGGATGTGTAATTGATTTACATTTGATTTTACATTTGTTTTTGTTTATGGGAATAACAATTAAAAGATTTTATAAGAAAAAAATATAAAAGAGAAATTAATTATAAAGGTTAGACTAACTATAAAAATGATATGTTAAAGAATTATTTCAAAAGACAAAAAAGATTTAATTATATTATCAATAATCAACTTAAATGATCAATTCATAAAATAGATAAGTAATAAAATCAATAGTATGCATATATAGTTAACAAATCTGTTAAAACAAAAATTTGAAAGGCAAAAAATAGGGAAAAAAAAACAAATATGCATCAATGACTTAATTATGATTATTTCTAATGATTTTTTTTGTCAACATAAACAACATATACAATTGTTTTTGCAACAACTATAGAAACAAGCTCTATATAATTGTTTTATTCATATGCACTAAGTTTTGATATTGTTCTATTTGTATTTTTATTTGATGTGAAAAATCATTTTAATTATAAAAAAGGAGTCCAATAATAAAAAATCATTTAAATTAAAATTTATAAAAAAAATACTAATGGCATTTTAATTAATCACTTTAAAATTTTTTTAAATTAAGATTTTATGAAGATAATTTTAATCAATTACTTTTAATACTTTTTAGTTTAATTACTAAAAAGTCTAATAATAAAAAAGAAATTTCATTTCAATTAAAATTTATAAAAAAAATTTACAAAAGATATTTTAGTCAATCATTTTTTACATTTTTTGAATTAAAATTTTAAAATTTTAAGTAATTTAATTTCACATAAATTTTATTTTATTTAAATTAAACTTAAATTAATTAATAAAAGTTATATATTTAAGGATAAATTTATTAATTTAAAATTTTATAAGGATATTTAGGTCAACCACTTTTGGAGTTCAAACTTTTATATATAGATGATAGATGATAGATGATTATACTATAATTCTTTAGTAGGATGTTGAATAAATTAAAGAGATTGGCATATTTAGCAAATAAATTAATTAAACACTTACAATTTGGAGTTTAATTTAGTTGGTTCATCCACTAGCTTTTGATATCTAACAAGTTTATAATTAAAATTTTAATATCTGCAACTTTTTTTCCTTATTCTTTTTTGTATTAAAAAAAAAAAGAAATTAAGCAATTCCGTTATTGCAACTGAATTTTTGTTAAAAAAAAAAAGTGCAACTTAAAGTCTAAATACCACCATTTTTAAACTTTTCACTGCATAAAAGAATATGCTACCAATCTGAGATTTAAATAGCAATAGAATAGTGGTAACGTCATCGTCGGCCACCCTTATTGAGCAAAAATCGGAAGAGAACTTCAACCCCAATAATAACAACATATCGCAACTGTGAAAATCGACGTCATGCTGAATAGCAGCAATAACGATCTGCTATTCCCAATATTCCGTTTTTCATTTTTCATCCAAAAATTCAGAAAAGAAAAATCATTGGCTCGGGTTAATCAATTCACAAATTCAGTCCAAAAAGCACAATTCTTAGACTGCCAGAGACATCAATTTACTCAAATTCAACCTTAATCAACATTAAGTACAAGTAATTGAATGAAAGTAAGCAAGAAATTCAACATCTCAATTACCTTTTTTTTTTAAAAAAAATTTCAATTTTGCAGGAGACAGATGAGAAAGTGGGAGAATGTGGTGTCATGACTTTTTTCTTGAAGGGCATCCTCTGTTGACGAATCTATTTGTTGCCTACGATTCCCCTGAGAATGGATCTCTCAGTTGGATCAAGAAGGCCGAAAGCCAGGCAGTCAAGTTCAAGTTGTGGACCTCTAGGGACTTGAGATGAGAAACCTAAAAGAGAGATGAGAGTTTACAGATGAGAGACAACAATGAGACTTGAGGTTGGAAGAGATGAGCAAACAGGACACAATAAGAGAATCAAGAGAGGAGATACAAGGGATGAGGGTGAGGTTCGAGAGAGAAAAATTAGGGAAGACATTGTCAGGGAATGAGAAGAGGCGGCGAAGAACTGGGATGAGAGGTAGAGGCAGAGAATGAATTGGGGAAGTTTAGGGATCTGCTGCTGGGATTGGAGAAGGAATTGAATGAGGTCGAGGAGTGGGACCATGGGAGAAATTAAAGGTGCAATATAGGGAGAAGACACCGGCGAGGGTTATTTTTTAATATATATTTATATATTTAGGGAAATTTCTTTTCTTTTTTAAATTTTGGGAGAAAATTTTTTATTTAAGAGACATTTTGATAGGAGGAAATTTTATTAGGGAAATTTTTTTTTTATAATTTAGATGAAAAACTAATTAAAGTTAAATGATTATGTATTGATTTTATTATTTTATAAATTTGTATTTAAATTTTAGTAATGATTTTTTGGTATTTATATTGTTGTGATTTCTTAATGTTATATTAGTTCTTATTATTATTTTTTATGTAATTAAATAATACTTATAAATGTCATCCATTATATAGTAAGTTGAAGGTCATGGCCAAGGCATGGCAATGACATTCATTCACTATAAAAAAAAAAAGTTAATTTGTATGTTATTTTGTCTACACTTACTACAATTATAGGGAATTATAATTGATATGAGCTAAATAATAATGAGAGTAATATGTAATTTGATTGTCAAGAGACTTGTTAGACAATGCAGTTTTGTCTTGAGACTAAAAAGAATTGTTAATTAATTCAACAATTTAACGATAAGTATTTACAATTCTTGAAAATTTTGAAAAAATGATATCATTTCTACTAAAGCAATATCAAAAGTACTCAATTATATGAAAAATATAAAATTTTTAACTTAAATAATTTTTTGCAAGAAAATAAAAAACAAAATGTCTCATAACATACTTTAAAAATTATAAAATAAGAATTTTTATAATTATTAATATAATTACTACATTTTATAATAAGCGAAGCAAAATTAAAAAAAAATTCACGTTGCGATAACTGCAATTGTCACAATAATTTTCATTATATTCACAATCATGATAAATGCGATGTAATCGAAAACGTAATTGCAACCGCAATTTAAATCCTTACTACGAATAAAATAAGTGTAGCTAAAACTCAAAATTTTTACAGCATTTAGGTTATCAAGTTAGTTTGTAATTTGATCATTGTAATATAGTTTTTGGTTTGAGAAGGGGTGATGAAAAGCTGAGTTGGTCCAGTTCCCTTTCAGCCTAGATACTGAATATATATATATATATATATATATATATATATATATATATATACACTTTTTTGGGATAATTGGTTGAAAGCAGGAAATCAATCTGCTACAAAAAATAAATATAAAAGCAGTAGGTTGTTAACAACCCCTTATGTCAAATCTGACATCAGATGTTAAAAAATGCTAGTGCATTCGTCGGTGTTCTGCTTTAGTACTGTTGAGTGCTCAATTATAGCAGATTTCATTGAACAAGTGAAACGTTGCTATTGAATCTAAATTATAACTTCCAGAATTGAGAAAAATACATTGACTTCATGAATCTCATATCATCAATGTTCTGCAGAAATGTTCTTGAGGAGAAGAAATGCATATGTAAAGCAAGCCAAGTTTCTTCCTTAAACTCTGCCCCTAGTTTCCTACAGCTTTCTCTGCCTAATCCTGCCACAATTTCCTCGGATCGAATCTGAGGCCTGGGCAATTAGCTATATTCCGAAATATTGAAATATTAATATTCTAGCCGTTCAGAACACTGATATTTGGAGATATAATTTCATTTCCAAGTATCACATGTATAAGAAAAATGTCATATTTTTCTCACTGCTATTGAAGATTAGCAGTAACATGATGTTAGACAAAATTCTAATTTTAAATCTGTTTCACAATGTGGACATGGAGACAAAATAATTCCATGACACTTTAGAATTTTCCTTAATCCATTCTTTAAAGTTAGATTTTGGTCTAATCAAATAAATATTGCTCTTAATTTCTTGAACCCTAAACACTATATCTTGTCACATTAGTGCCCAACCAACCAAGCTTGATGAAAGACTAGTCACATGATTAATTATTTCTTTCCTTTTCAAATTAAAAGTCTCCTCATAACCCATTCACCTTGTTTTGATGCTTAATTCTCTGGTAGCCTTGAGCAGAATTTGGGAAAGAAATTGGCTTGAAAATGACTAAAAAAAATGAAAAAGACTAAGAAAAGGTGCCCATGACAGAGTTTATCAAACGGTAAAATTTTGTTAGTATATCACTTTGTAAGTTGGATTAGAAGTTTCGGACCAAAAGTAACCCATAAAACAAGGGAAGTCCAACCAAATGTCTTTAACCCCTTTGTAGACACCTCATTTTGTTTCGAATCTTTTTCAGATGAAAGCGGGCTTTGGTTGAAAACTAGGCCTGATTAGAAAGCTTTGGACGCAATAAAAATTTTTTAATTTTAATTGGTTTAATTTATTTATTTTTGTTTAATTTTGTTTGTTTCAAAATGTAAAAAAAAAAAAAAAAGTGTGAAACTTTTGCAAGAAATTTTGTGTTTGATTCATGCAATCACTAAAATTAATCAAATCGAATCCAATTAAATCCCACATTACCCTAGATTACTAGAATCATAGGAGTAATTTTAACCGGGATTAAATCCCTCTACAAACCAACGATCATCCACATAGAAGGGGAGAATTTTTCATAGAAAAAAAAGGAAATAAAATCAAGTTTTTTAGTCAATCTCGCAAGAAGTCAAAAATTGCAAACAAGATTATATATTGATTATAATCAAAGCCCTGGATTGAATCACACGATAAATGAATAAATCTAACAAGATTGATTTTTTTTAAAACCCTAATAGAATTTGTAGATTCGATATTTTCATATTCGATCTTTTAAATTAGGGCCCTAAAATTTTGATGAAAAAGAGGCCTACAAAGGGCTCCCTAAATCACAAAGAGAAAAAAAAAAGGGTTTTGGCGTGATGAAGTTTTCTTTTTGTTGACAAATTTTTTGTTCTAGGATTTTGTTTGTGTGGAATTTGTTTCTAAGATTGCGTTTCACAAGGATTTGATCACTGATATTTTTTTAGAAAAGTTTGGTTTTTGAAAAAAAAAACTGGAAATCTGGGCTTGGGAAGAACATTTGAATTCTTTGATTGAATTTTTTTGTCAAACTTGAAGTTTTCGGTCAAATTTTGATGAGTTTTTCAAAAATCGGGGATTAAACCCAGTTTTTGGCAATTGAGTTTGGGGATTCTAGAAAGAAACGGAAGAGAAAAGAGCTAGAGAGAGTGTGGGTTGAGGCAAGTTTGAGAAAAAAACAAAAGACTTTACTTTTTATACTAAGCTAAAACAATACCGTTTGAAGACCTTAGCCCCATGTGCTGACCCGTGCTCCAGACCTAACCCAATCACATGTTTTTCTTCTTTTTTTTTTATTTTATTTTTTCTTTGTATTTTTTTTTATTTTATTTTTAGATTTTCTTTTATTATTATTATTGTTGTTTTATCTTTAATTATTATTTTACTTATTTTAAATTAAATAATTTATTATTTTTCAAAATTCATTTATGACTTTCATTTTATTCATTTATTTTAAAAATAATAACCAAAAAAATATTTTCGAAATAAATTCATGAATTTTACCAAACTATTGGAAGATTTTTCATGAATTTAAATTTTTTTATGAATTTTACCAAACTATTGGAGAATCTTATAAATCAATTTTATAAAAAATTATTGTTAATAAAATATTTTGTTTTGATCATACTAAACTATTGGAGGATTTACATCTTAAATTAAATCTTACCATACTATTGGAAGATTTAATATATTTTCTAAAAATAAATTTACAAGGAAATCTTATAAAACTATTAGAAGATCTGTATCAAAGTAAATTTTACCAAAATATTGAAAGATTTTGCTGATTATTTTCTTGAATTAAAATATATTAACGAACCCAATGATGGAGCCTCTTCAAAGTAAGACACCGATCTCTATGAATACTCTTGAGGTGAAAAAATTATCTTAAATTGCTACTAAACTATTTGAGCAAATTTAGAATTAGTTTTCAATAATTAAATGATTTGGTAAAATTATAAGAATATTTTAAGGCTTGAATAATTTGAAATCAAACTAGTACTAATATTTGGATAGGCGCTGTGAGGGTGTCATACCTTCATCATGTACAACCGCATTTTCGAACCTAAAATTTGGTTTCGTAAACTATAATTTACTTTTTGAAGATACCTGAATCAAGTTTAAAATTTCTCTTTAAATGATACAAATTCAATTAGGTGACCAATCGCACCTAAACAAAAAATATTGGTGGCGACTCCTTAAAATCTATGTCTTACGATAGGTCCACGAATCTATATGTTATGACAGTTTGGTGACTCCATTGGAGACAAGTGAGTCAGGTCAGTAAATGATTTCTTGTTATCCATGCATAATAAATTCAAGATTTTTTTACTTGTATTTTATTTCTTTATTTATTTATTCATTTTTATATCTGTCATTCATTTGTGTGTGCATAACATAGACTTTACATTCAACTTATGTCCCTTAGGAATGAGTAAAGTACTTATACCTTCATGAGATTTTATGTCTCCGTAGGGTTAGCAAAATACTCCCACTCAAATTGAACCATTTTGTAGCCTATAATGGGCAAAGATTGGAGTGTCTTACTAGTTTGTGATGGATAATTATGTAAGAAACAATTTGGAAACCTTTTAGAAGTAACCCAAGCTATATATAGTTAACCTTATAAGCTTAACTTGTAGGTAGAGCCCTGTTACTTTACCTTTTATCGTTAATCTATAACTTACAATCATGTTGTTATTATATTTCATTTGTTTTATTATGTTTATTCTTTATTTTATATTGAGATAATTAACTGATTTCTTTCTTTGTTTTTCTTTTCTTCCATATTCGTAAACATACATACAGATTGCATATTATTCTTACCTTAAAGATATCTTCAACAAAAACTTTCAAGGAACCCACAGAATGTCAAGTTTGCACTTCGTTTGTGTTCTTCACGTGCAACTCGCATATTGATATGAAGGTGGAGTCAAAAACAAGATAGTGAAAGAAAGGAGATTATTTGTCATCTGATTATATTTCTACCCTACCTAAGGAAATTTGATTGCTTCTTAAATAGAATGATTTAAAAGACCTAGCAGACATATGGTATAACAGGGTTCATTGAAGACAACAAGCTTTTTGTCAGGAGTTTGGGCATGTTGCACATCTCTTGTTAGTGAAAGTTGAAAATTCACTCATTAAAATGATGGTATAGTTTTATGACCCTTTTTATCGTTGTTTCATTTTCAATGAAGTTGATTTGGTGCCAACAATAGAGGAGTGTTCGATTCTAGTGGGTAAGCATCTTTAGTATCCAAATAAAGTATGTGTGAAAAAAAAATTGAGATATCGTAAAAAGTAGGCCTATATTTTGGGGATAAGAAAAAAGCTCATAGATTCACATGTTCAAGAGAACAAGGGACATAAAGGTATTCCATGGGAGTTTCTTTAAGATTTCATTGTTAAACACTTTGATAATGACCAAGGAATGAATGTGTTTGCTCTAGCAATATATATGATAGTAATCTTTTTTAAAATCTTAAGAAATATTGAGATAAAGGTGGTGGATTTATTTGAATAGTTTGAAAGATGATGTAATCTTTCATTGGTGATATTGGCAGAAACCATCAGATCTTTGAATTTTTACAAATAAAATGATAAAGCACGTTTTCTGGGTTGCACACCACTATTGTATTTGTGGATGAAGAGCCATTTTGAATGCAAGAAAAGAGCTTTCTCCTAACTTTATTTCCATAATCAAAATTTGGTTAAATAATTTTGTAAAAGTGAATGGCCAAAAGTAAAGTCTAAAAAAGAATGGGAATATTTGCTACAAAAGCTCACAGATTGTCAAGTGAAATGGTTAGTTCCATGGATAAATCAAGAACCTATGCTATATCAATGTGGAGATGAGATAAGGGTTTCACTTTCAGGTTTATGAGAGTTAACAGGTTATGCACCATTGATGGTGATGAGACAGTATGAAGTTGAACAGTTCATTCCTATGACACACAAGCTCAACTAATTTGACTATTTATATAGGGAACCTAAAATATTTCAAAAAATTGATAGTATGATTAAAGCTTAGAAGCCCAAAAGAATGAGCCCTAGAGCATTCACTAATAAAGTCACTCATGGATATTTGATGTGAAGAGCCAAAATGAGCAATGATGTTGCATCTATATTCAAGGATCATTGCTAGTTAGTAAATTAGGAGTTGGATAAGGTACCTTAAAGTTGGAACTTGTAAAGAAAGAATTTAAAGTTGAGAAAGATAAAATGAAACAAGAAATTATAAGACTTTAAGAAGAGAAGAGGCAATGGAAAGATAAAGTAGAAAAATTAGAAGTCTAAGTCCATGATCCAAGGAGTGTGATACAATAGTTAAGGATTTGGCTGAACTTCATCAACAACCTAAGAGATTAGAGACTGAAAGCAAGACTCAAAAGGTTATTAGAGAGCATAACAATGCCCTTACAGAATTGATGAAGTTGCGATGAGAGCATAAAAGATTGCACATGCAAATGAAGGCTAAAGAAATAATATCACCGATTGGACTTGCGAAAATAAAAAACTGAAAAGAGAATGTTCCCAAATAAAGGATGATTATATGGAAACTCAACAAGAAAATGAGATGCTTAAAAGGTATCTCTAGACACTAAAGCAAAAATTGAATGAGAAAAAGGATCATATCAAGACACTCACAAAAGAGCATAGAAAATTATCTTATCAAGTATGGTTTGACAAAAGAAAAAGGTTAGAAGGTAAAGGTACATAGAGCATCTAGCAACCCAGATAAGTAAAGCAATGATTAAGGCAGGAGAAATGGTGAAAGAGGCTAAAACATTGAAAACTTTGGTCGCACCAATAGGAGAGCATGGGCAACAATTGTTGAACTTCATTGAGGAAGCCAAAAATTAGTATGAGCAAATTAAGCATTTTTACAAGTGGAGAATATTAGACTTGATGTAAAATAGACTTTTTGTGGAACAAATGAAAATTTGCTTTTATTGAAATATTAATACAGGCAAATATTCTTTTTTTTTTTTCTTTTTTCATGCATTGCATTCTTTCATTCATAATTAATTCTTAATCATGTTAGTTCATAATAAGATCACTAATTTTAGGTTACGACACATAAAGTTCATTGATAGCTCAACATTAGTATAATACCCGGGCTTAAGCAAGGAAAATGAAACATGACAATGCGAGCTGTGTTGAGAAGTTAGAAAAAGCTCAAGAGGAAATCAAAGAAGAGCTAAGTAAGATCTTTAAAGCTTTGAGCAAGCTAAACAAAGAAAAAGTGATGGAGAAAGATTTTTCACGTGAAGTCACTGATCCATTGTATCCTTCGATTTATAGCCCGCACTAGAACTAATCCACTCAAAGCTTCCCACCATAACAACCTGCATTCCCAAGTTATAACTATTTAGGAATACCATATATGCTTAGCCAAGAAAATGTTCAAAATTTCATTAATCCTGCTTTCACTAAAATGGTAGTTGAACCAATCCAAGTTCCTAATCTGGAAGAGTCAAAGAATATATCGAAGTTGCATGTAGCTAAAGACATTAAAGCTGACCATGCGATGAATATGCTCGATAAGAGGTTATGAGCAGTATAAGGCATTAACTTTTATGAGTCTATGGATGCTATTGGACTTTGCCTAGTACCAGATATGGTGATACTCCCAAAGTTTAAAATACTAAAATTTAAAAAGTATGATGGCACAAAGTGCCCCATCATCCGTATCACAATTACTATCATAAAATGGTAGTCTACACCATTAATGAGAAGCTATTCATACATGTATTTCAAGATAATCTGACGTGGTTTACTGTAAGATGGTATGTCCAATTGGACATGACCTGTATTTGAGCATAGAAAGACTTAACTCGTTCATTCATCAATTAATACCTTCATATTATAAACATGGCTCATGATTGTCGTTTCCTACAAAGTATGAAAAAGAAGATAATTGAGTCCTTTAAGGAGTATGTTCAAAGATAACGGGATATGACTGCTCAGGTCCAGTCGTTACTAATAGAAAAGAAACAACAGTTCTATTTGTGAGCACTTTGAAATTACCTTACTATGAAAAGATGATAGGAAATACAACTAAGAACTTTGTTGATATGGTAATATCAGGTGAGATCATTACACATACCATAACAAAATGGCAAACTTGAAAAAGGAGAATCTTCCGTAGCCAAGAGAGTGCTTAAGAAAAAAAGAAAGTGAAACTTAAGCTGTGAGTTTTGAAGGACAATAATTCAAAAATTAAGCCATTTATCCACAACCTATATACCTAACATACCATCCCACCATAAATAATACCTCAGCTTCCCCATACCTATCAATGCCTTAATCTGTTTATCCACTACCTTATCAATAATCATTTTAATTATCTACAAATATTTACCACTCAAGTACTACCCTCACAGTAAGACCTTCTATATGCTCATCCAACTCAACAAGTGGTCCAAAAGAATCATGAAATAATAGGGAAAAGCTCAATTTTGACCCCATTCCCATAACCTATATAAAGTTATACTAGAAACTTTACAATAATCATTTGATTGACCTTCTTTGCATAAAATCACTATAACCTCTTTATCCAAAGTGGTATGATCTCATTGCTCCTTTTGATTATCATTATGGAATCGTAGGTCATTCCATAGAAAATTACACAGCCTTGAAATATAAGCTGTAAGGTTTGATAAAAAAAAAGATTGGTTAATTTTGATACCAGTGAAAAAATGACACCGAATGTTAGTGGCAACCCATTGCCAAATCATGCAATCAATGTTTTGAATGAAGACAAAATGTGTATGAAAAGGAGAGTGAAAGAGATCAAGATGCCATTTAGTCAATTGTATGATGCTCTATATGAGGTTAGAATGGTACAGTTGATGGACTTATGTACCTATCGTGAAAGATGTGTTCCAAATCAAAAGTGCAAATACCATAGTGGGGCTTCAAGTCATTCTATTGAAACTTGCAAGCAATTTTAAGAAAAAGTACAAAAGTTGATGAATGCATATAAGATTAAGCTATATGAAGAAGGAAAAGCCTTAAAAAAAGTAAAGGTTTCTATAACTGACAAATCGAAATGTGTACCAAAATGAATAACTATATATTATGGTGAAAAGTTAAAGTCAAACAAACCTATCCTGAAGTTGTTGACTTTTAAGGCCCCAAGTCCATTTCCTTATAAGAAAAAAAGGGTTATACTGTGGAGATATGGCTATAAAGTGACAATTCAAGGGTAAAAGGTGACCACACCCAAACCATATGCTGTCAACATAACTAGGGTAAGGGTATAACTAGAAGTGAAAGATGTTACACTATAAAGATGCTAAAAATGACAAGAAAAGAGAGGACGTTAGTGGTGGAAAAATAGGTTAAGCCAGAGTTAACCCCAAAAAAGGACAACCCAAAACCCGTATCTAAAAAAGAAGCCTACGAGTTTTTAAAGCTAGTAAAACACAATGAATATTTTATAGTTGAACAGTTAAACAAGATGCCAACTAGAATCTCTTTATTGTCACTGCTACTAAATTCATAGCCACACTGTAACATTTTGTTGAAGGTATTAAATTAAGCTTATGTGGCATATAATATGATTATAGAGTATGTGAATCATCTTATAAAAAATTTGGTGGTATCGCACTATATAGCCTTTAGTGATGAAAAGATCTTAAATGAAGAAAGAAAAAGCACGAAAGCTTTACACATTACTATCAAATGTAAAAGTCATATTATAGCTAAGATGCTTATTGGCAATGGTTCTACTATATACATTATGCCAATGTCCACATTAGCAAGGTTACCCGTTGATATGTCTCATATAAAAAGTAGCCATATAGTCGTTCGAGCATTTGATGGAATCAAGCATGAGGTATTAAGAGATATTGAGATGTCATTATAAATTGGGCCTTACACTTTTGATGTAAAGTTTTAGCTTATGGATATCTTTTCATCATATAGTTGCTTACTCAATAGGCCGTGAATCCATATGGCATGTGTGGTTCCTTCTTCCTTACACCAAAAAGTCAAGTTCAATATGAAAAGGCAACTTGTGATCATGGCTGGAGAAAAGAACTTATTGGTGACCTAGCCCATGTACCTTATGTGAAGGCAGCAAAAGAATCATTGGAATGTTCTTATTGATCATTTGAACCTATCAATACTATAGGTAAGGGATCTAAGCTATATCGACTAGAGTTTAGTAGAATCGTGATTAGCCAGATTGTTGATAAAGGTTGGTATCTAAGAGTTGGGTTAGGTAAAAACCTACAAGGAATTAAGGAACCTCCCACATAATAGACAATAGTGATAGATTGGGCCTGGGATATGAATTCGAAGAATGGGACATGAAAATGATACATGAAAATAGAGGTAGAAGAATGGCAAAAAATATGTCAATTGTCATACTAGATTTGTATGAGACCTTTGGGCTAGAAGGGTATATGTATCCAAAGATAGAGGAATATGTCAAAAATGAATTAAGCATAAAGGAAGCTTTCGCTATGATATCCATCCAGATGGTAGGAGAAGAATTCTAGAAGAAAGAGGTTTTGTTCATTCATGTCTTTCAAGCTTTGGACTTACAAATTGATGTGTCATTGAGATGCCTGCTATCCTTGATATCCTTTTAATGTACAATTCCTAATTGCTTATACCTAAAAACATTAAGATAATCTTTTATGTATGGACCTATTATTAATTATTATCTCAATAAAAACATAAGGTTATGTATTTCCATTCATTTCTTCTATTCAATTTCCATTTTCCTTTAGTAAAAACATTTTGCTATTATTTTCTATTTCATTTTAGGTCCTCTAAATGAATGTAAGGATAATCATAATAACAATCAGGGATTTAATTTTGAACATTCAATTAATGTTGATGAACTTGACATTGAAGAAGACTCTAAAGAATATATTTTACCTTCGAATCTAATGAGAGTGATTGAATATGAGAATAAATCTGTTAAACCTTATGAGAAAACTAATAAGATGATCAATTTAGGGGATAATAAAAAAAATTAAGATTGGCATGTTGCTTTCATATACTGATAAACAAAGGTTAAAAGATCTGCTTCAAGAATTTATAGATGTGTTTGCCTAGTCTTATAAGGATATATTGTAGCTTAGCTCTAAAATAGTAAAACATAGACTACCCTTGGAGCCCAAATGTAAGCTTATTCAACAAAAGTTGATAAGGATAAAGCCTAAGATGCTGTTAAAGATCAAAGATGAGGTAAAGAAATGGTTTGATGCAAGATTTTTGCAAGTCACCAAATATCTTGAGTGAGTGGCTAAAATAATACCTGTTTCTAAAAAAGATAGAAAGGTACGAATATGTGTGGATTATCATGATTTGAATAGGACAAGCCCAAAGGATAATTTTTCTTTGTCTCATATTGATATATTGATGGATAATACAGCCCGACATTTGTGTTTTCTTTTATGGATGGATTTTTAGGTTATAATCAAATAAAAATAGCATAAGATGACATGAAAAAAATCACTTTTGTAACCATATAGGGTACTTTTTGTTACAAAGTCATGCCTTTTTGATTAAAAAATGTTGGGGCAACATATCGAAGGGTTATGGTGATACTTTTCCATGACATAATGAATAAGGAGATTAAGGTGTATGTGGATGACATGATCATAAAGTCTCGTGAAGGAGAAGATCATTGTTCGAGAGGCTAAGGAAATTTTAACTCAATTTAAATCCATCCAAATGTATATTGCGAGCTAGGTCAAGGAAGTTGTTAGGCTTCATGATTAGTGAAAAGGGAATTGAAGTTGATTCAAACAAAATAAAGGCCACCCAGAACTTATCTCTTCCAAGTACACCAAAAGAAGTTTGAGGTTTTTTAGGTAGATTGAACTACATTTCTAGATTCATTTCCCAATTGAACTCTAAATGTGACCTTATCTTTAAGCTTCTTCAAAAGAACAACCCTAGTGAATGGAATGGAGAATGTCAAGAAGCTTTTGATAAGGTTAAGCAATACTTGTCAAATCCTCTAGTGCTAGTACCACCTATTTCGGAAAGACCACTAATTTTGTATTTGATCGTACATGAAAAGTTGATGGGATGTGTGTTAGGGTAACAAGATGACTCTGGTATAAGAGAAAAAGCTATCTACTATTTAAGTAAAAAATTCACAGAATATGAGTTAAAGTATTCATCATTGGAGAAAATATGTTGCACATTAACTTGGATGGCTAAGAGGCTTATACAGTATATGCTTTACTATACCACCTAGTTTATAGCTAAATTGGACCTAATAAGTATATTTTTAAAAAACCATTATTATTAGAGAGGATTACAAGGTAGCGAATAATGCTCTCAGAGTATGACATTGTATTCATAAGTCAAAAGGCAATTAAAAGAAATGCCATCATAGAATTCCTTGTAGAATGTGCTTTCAAAAGCTATAAGTAAATGAAATTTGATTTTTTAGATGAAGAATTAATGATCGTTTTGAAATTAAGGGAAGAGAATAATGAGAAGACATGGAGAATGTACTTCAATAAGGCCGTTAATGCCTTAGGGCATGAAAATGAGGCAATTCTGATCTCTAAAAGGATGTTATTATCCTATCACAGTAAGATTAAACTTCAATTGCACTAATAATATGGTTGAATATAAGGCTTATGTTATAGATTTACGAGCTACTTTGGATAGAAAAATTAAAGCAATGAAGGTGTTCAGGATTCAACATTTGTTATTTATCAATTGAAAAAGGAATAGGAGATGAGAATCGAAGCTTATCTCGTATCATAAACACATTTTGGAATTACGTAAGTAGTTTGAAATAGTCTAATTTGAACATTTACCCTGTGAAGAAAATCAAATTTCGGATGTTGTGGCCACTTTGGCTACAATGATCTAGATTGATAACAATACTGAGGTTCAACCCATCAAGTGTCAAAGACATGTTAGTATATTGTGCCTATGTGGAAAAGGAAAAAGATTAAAAGCCTTGGTATCATGATATCCTACAATACTTAAAAAGTCAATAATACTCAAATCATGCAACAGAAATGATAAAAGAGTATTGAAAAGATTGGCCATGGGATTCTTCTTAGATGAAGAGGTTCTTTATAAAAGAAACAGAGATTAGGTGTTATTGTGATATATAAATTCACCAATTCAGTTATCTTTTGATGAGGCTCAATTGGTTTATTTTCTTGCTCAGTCAATCTTATTAGGTCCAGAAAGATAACATGCTTTTCAGAATAATCTTCGTTATTAATTTAATTAGCGTTTATTAAATTTTCAAAATTAACCATTTGATCATTATCATGGTTATCTTTCTATTCATTTAAGGACATTGAATTAGTTTCAAGGATAAAAAGTATTTTGATAATGCTCCAATTGTTTAGCTCATAATCAGGCAGACAATGGTAGACCCACATTTCTTGTTCATACCCATTTTCATCTTTAATTGCATGGATGGACAATTCTTTTTCCATACTTTATTCTAAATCTTCTTCTGTAGTTAGGTACATGAACCCTCCAAGCCTAAAGCTTTTATACAAGTGTGGGATGATCATTATTGTCTTATTGCCTTGTTTTTCCCTAATTTCCCTGTCTTCTGCTTTATAACCTAAACCCAACCTCTCACTGCTATCCATTATTATTGGGAGCTCTTTTATCCCTTGTAAGTTTTTACCCAGTTTTACTCTAGGATACCAACCCTTGTTGATGACCTGACTCATCATTATCTTTGAAAATTGTTGGCTTTTGGGCCTTTCACCCATAGAATTGACTAACTTAAAAGATCGATAAGAGCATTCTATCACTTCTTTAATAATTTCCACATATAGGGCATTCAACGGTTGAGTTACCAACATGTATTTTTCTTAAAATACTATAACCAACCTACATTCTACATTAAATTTGATCCTTTGGTGTAGGTTAGAGTGGACTACACCTATCATGTAAATCCATGGCCTTCCTAACAAGTAATTATAAGAATGGGAGATATCCATTACTTAAAATTTTATATTGAAAAAACTTCTTGCCTAGTCCCATCAAAAGCTTTGATGACCATTTGGCTATCTTTTATATGTGAATAATCAATAGATAACCTTGCCAAAGTTGACATAGGCATGGCATTAATAGCAGAACCATTGTCAAAGAGGATCTTGGCTATAATGTGGCTCATACACTTGATAGTGATGTATAAAGCCTTAGTGCTTCCCTTTTCTTCCAAAGGAATCTCATCATTGCTAAATGAAATGTAATTTGGCATGATCAGGTTTCCAGCCAAGTGGTTTACATACTCGACAGACACATTATGTGCCACATATGCCTGGTTTAGCACTTTTAGCAAGGCATTTTGGTGTAGTTTCGAATTTAATAGCAGTGATAATAATGAGATTTGTGCTGGCATCTTGTTCAACTATTTAACCACTAAGTATTCACAATGTTTCACCAGTTTTAAAAATCCATAAGCTTTTTTTTTATGCTAGTTTCTGACATTCTTTTTTAGGTACCACTTTCAGATCATTTTGTTCTTCTCCTATCTTGGCTTTTTCTTTTCTAACCCTCTCAAGCATTTTTGGAGTGTAGCATTTTCCACTTTAGGTTATACCCCTACACCAGTTATATTGGTGGCATTAGACTTATAGACATTTTCCTCTTGCCCTTGGACTATTGTATCGCAGTCATATTTTTAGGGTACCGCTTTATCATCTTTATATAGGAATAGAGTCGGGACTTTAAAAGTCACTGGCCTAGGAATGAACTTGTCTATGATTGACTTCTCTTATCCCTATAGTGAATTATTATCGATTTTGAAAATAGTTTTGGTGGCCTGTCGATTATATATATTTCAGCATTCTTTAAAACCTTCCCCTTTTTATATAATTCAATCTAGTATGAATCCATAAGCTTTTGTACCTCTTAGCAAAACTACTTACAGGTTTCAATAGAGCGGCCAGTTGCCCTACTATGATATTTATAGTTTTTTCTTACTATATATGCTTTATGATAACTGCGGGCACTCACCGATTATATCATATCAGCTTTTCATAAGGTATCAAATAGCTGACTGAAAGAGTCTTGATTTCTGCCATTTTTTTTAAAGGATGCTCACATTCCTGACTTAAAGCATTCACATTATGATTAGGCAAAGGATTGCCACTAACATTTGATGCAGTTACCTCTCTTGTATCAAAGTTGATCATTCCATCTTTGGTTAATCGTTTCACTTTCATTGTGCATTTACATCATTTTCATATAGATCTCATCCATGGAAATGTACATTTCTTTCATGCATTGAAATAGCAAACATAAAGCATAGCATAACACTTTTTTTATCATAATTATGGTATTTAAGGTTCAAGAATAGCTCCACCAAGCAATAACCCAACTCATCAATATAACATAAGAGCTTGAGCCAAACGAATGGAACAAGAAAATTTCAATCATCTCGAGAGGATAAAGAAAGCTCAAGAGAAACTTGAGGGAGAATTGAATAAGATCCTTGATGCTTTGAGTAAATTAAACAAGGGAAAAGGTATAAAAGAAAGTACTAGCCAATAAGACCATCTATCATAAGAGGTGACTGACCCTCTATACCCTCATGGTTTTAGGCCACAACAAGCCCAATCCATTTAAAATCCACCACTACAATAGTTCACCTATCCTGTAAGGTACATATACCTTGAAATGCCATCAACTTCAAATCCATGATAGTACTAAAGTTATATAAATTCTATCTTTACTAAAAAAGCAATAAAACTAGTATCAATCCCCAACTTAGATGATCTAAAGGAAAAAAAAAGCTGAAGCTTAAGGAGAAGAAGACTTTAAAAGGCTCAAAAGCTAAACAAAAGATGAACTTGTTAGAGGAAAGGCTACATGCAATAGAGGGAGTTGGTTTTGATGGTTCTATAGATGCTGCTAGGCATTGTTTAATCTCATATATGGTTATTTCTTCAAAGTTTAAAGTATCAAAGTTTGAGAAATATGATGGTATGAAATGCTCAAAGACCTATATGACTATATGCTATTGAAAAATGATAGCCCATGCTCACAATGAAAAGTTACTAATGCACGTCTTTCAGGATAGCCTCAATGGTTTTGCTGTTAGGTGGTATATCCAATTGGATATAACACGCATCCATTCCTAAAGCAATATGGCTCATGACTTTATCAGTCAATACTAGCATATCATAGATTTGGGCCTTGATTGTTTGTTTTTGTAGAACATGAAGAATAAAGCAAATGAGTCATTCAAGGAATACGTCCAGAGGTGGAGGGATGTAGCTTATTAAGTATAACCTCCTTTAACAAAAAAAAATCACAGTGTTATTTATTAATACTTTGAAATCTCCCTATTATAAAAAAATGATAGGGAATGCAACAAAGAATTTTGATGACATGGTGATCTTTAGCAAAATCATTGAGAATGCCATAAAAAATGGCAAGTTAGAAGAAGGGGAATCATCTACTAAGAGAGTCCCAAAAAAAAAAAAGAATGAAGCTCAAGCTATGAGTTTTGATAGATAATAGCTCAATGGTTATCAACTTTACCCACTACAAGGCTACTCTCCATATTATTTTACCATGAATAATGCTTTCCCTTACCCATACCAACCAAACCCATAGCCATCCTACCCTTTGACATATCAACCCCCTTTCAGACCTTAAACTACCATATATAGTCCTAATGCTCAATCTTTCCCAAAACTTTAGACCCGTCTGACTAGCCTAATTGATGGTTTATGAGAGCAATGAACTACTCATGAAAAACCCATATTCGATCTAATTTCATGACATATACGAAATTGTATCGAGAGCTTTACAATAATTACCTAATTGTTCCTAGCCGATTAGAGCCACTCAAGCCATCTTACCCCAAGTGGTATGATTTTATAACCCATTATGACTATCACTATGGGATTGCTGGTCATTCCACTAAGAATTGCACTACCCTTGAAGCACAAAGTGAAATAATTAATCAAAGATGGAATGATCAATTTTGATGCAAGAAGGGTAACTGCACCAAATATTAGTGACAATTTTTTGTCTAATAATAATGTGAATGCTCTGAGTGATGAATGAGAGCGTCCTCTAAAAAAAATGGCAAAAATCAAAACCCCTTTCAATTAGCTATTTGATATCTTATAGAAAGCTGACATGATATAATCGATTAGTGCCTACAGTTATCATGGAGCATATATAGTATGAGAAAGTTATAAATATCATAGTAGGGCAACTAGCCACTTTATTGAGACTTGTGAGCAGTAAGAGGTACAAAAGCTCATAGATTCATACTAGATTGAATTCTATGAAAATGGGAAGGTTTCAAAGAATGTTAAAGTATTTATGACCGACAAGCCATCAAAACTATTTTTAAAATCAGTAATAATTCACTATGTAGACAAGAGAAGTCGATCATAGATAAGTTCATTCCCAAGCCAATGACTTTTAAAGTCCCGGTTCCATTCTCATATAAGATGATAAAATGATACCCTGAAAATATAACTGCAATACAGTAGTGCAAGGGCAAGAGGAAAATGTCTCTAAGTCTAATGCCACCAATATAACTGGTGTGAGAGGCAGAACCTAAAGTGGAAAATGCTACACTCTAAAAATGCTTGAATGGGCTAGAAAAAAAAGCCAAGATAGAAGAAGAACAAAATGATTTGAAAGTGGTATTTGAAGAAGAATGTCAAAAGTTAGTATCAGAAAAAGAGGCTTGTGAATTCTTAAAGCTGGTGAAACATAGTGAATACTCAGTGGTTAAATAGTTGAGCAAGATACCGATATGAATCTCGTTGTTATCACTACTATTAAATTTGAAACCACATCGAAATGCCTTACTGAAAGTGTTGAACCATGCATATATGGCAAATAATGTGTCTGTCAAGTATGTGAACCATTTAGCTACAAATTTGGTCATGCCAAATTACATTTCATTTAGTAATGATGAGATTCTTCTAGAAAAAAGGGGAAGTACTAAGGTTTTGCACATCACTATCAAGTGTAAGAGCCACATTATAGCCAAGATCCTTATTGACAATGGTTCTGCTATTAATATCATGCCTATGTAAACTTTGGCAAGGTTACCTATTGATTATTCACATATAAAATATAGCCAAATGGTTGTCAGAGCTTTTGATGGGACCGAGCAAGAAGTCCTTTCAATATAAAATTTTAAGTAATGGATATCTCCTCTTCTTATAGTTACCTGTTGAGAAAGCTAGATTTACATGACATTTACAATCCTCTCTACCTTGCATCAAATGAACAAATTCAAAGTAGAAGGTAGGTCGGTTGTAGTATTTGGAGAAAAAGATATGCTGATAACTCAACAGTTAAATGCCTCATATGTGGAAACTACTGAGAAAGTGATGGAATACTCTTATTGATTCTTTGAGTTAGTCAATTTTATGGGTAAAGGGCCTAAAAGCCAATAATTTTCAAAGATAGTAATGAGTCAGGTCATCAATAAGGGCTGGTATCCTGGAGTAAGGCTGGGTAAAAACTTACAGGGGATAAAAGAGTTCCCAATAATAATGGACAACAATGAAAGGCTAGGTTTAGGTTATGAAGCAAAAATTTGAGAAATCAGGGGAAAACAAGCCAATAAGACAGCAATGATCATCCCACACTTGTATAAAACCTTCAAGCCTAAAGGGTTCATGTACCCAACTACAGAAGAAGATTTAGAACAAAGTATGGAAATGAAATTCACTAAATTGTCCATCCATGCAATTAAAGATGAAAATGGGTATGAGCAAGAAATATGGGTCCACTCGATTATGAGCTAAACAATTAGAGCATCATCAAAATGCCTTATATCCTTGAAACCAATTTAATGCCCTTAAATGAACAGAAGGATAATCATGATAACAATCAAAGGGTTAATTTTGAAAATTCAATAAATACTGATTAACTTGATAGCAAAGATTATTCTGAAAAGTATGTTATCCTTCCAGACTTAATGAGATTGATTGAGTAAGAAAATAAACCAATTGAGCCTCATTAAGAGATAATTGAATTGGTGAATTTAGAAGATGAAAAGAATAAAAACCAGGTTAGAATTGGCATTGCATTTTCATTAAGAGATAGGCAATGATTGAAGAATCTACTTCAAGAATTCATGGATGTGTTTGCTTAGTTTTACCAGGATATGCCTAAGCTTAGCATAAAAATTATGAAACATAAATTACCCTTGAAGCCGAAATGCCAACCAGTCTAATAAAAACTAAGATGAATGAAGCCTAAGATATTGTTAAAGATTAAAAAATAGGTGAAGAAACAGTTTGATGTAGGTTTCTTGCAAGTGGCCAAGTATCCAAAATGGGTAGCCAACATAGTATTAGTCCTTAAGAAAGATGGAAATGTGTGAATGTGTATAGATTATCATGATTTGAATAGGGCTAGCCTAAAAGATAACTTTTTTTTACCTTATATTAATACACTGATAGACAATACGGCCAAGCATTTAATGCTCTCTTTCATGAATGGATTCTCAGGGTATAACCAGATAAAGATGGCTATAGACAACATGGAAAAGATCACTTCCATGACCATGTGAGGAACCTTTTGTTATAAAGTCATGCCTTTTGGTTTAAAGAATGCTGGAGCAACGTATCAAAGAGCTATGGTGACGCTCTTTCATGATATGAAGCATAAAAAGATTAAAGTGTATGTGGATGATATGATTACAAAATCTTAAGAAGATAAAGATCATGTCACCAACCTTATAAAGCTATTTGAGAGGTTAAGGAAATTCCAACTTAAGTTGAATCCAGCTAAGTGCACATTTGGGGCAAGGTTAGAAAAGTTGCTAGGCTCTATGGTCAGTAAAAGAGGGATTGAAGTCGATCCTAATAAAATATGAGCCACTCAAAATTTTTCACCTCCAAGCACACTGAAAGAAGTTTAAGGTTTTTTGGGTAGATTGAACTACATTTCTCAATTCATATCTAAACTTACCTACAAGTGTGATCCCATTTTTAAGCTTCTTCGTAAGAATAACATTAGGGAATGGAATGAGGAATGCCAAATGGCTTTTGATAAAATTAAGCAATACTTGTCCAATCCTCCAATATTAGTGCCACCTGTTTCAGAGAGACCCTTAATTTTATACCTGATAGTGTGTGCAAATTCAATGGGTTATGCGCTAGGGCAACAAGATGAGCCTAGTAGAAAAGAGAGAGCTATTTGCTATCTGAGTAAAAAGTTAATAGAATATGAGTCCAAGTATTCTTCTTTTAAAAAAATGTATTGTGCATTAGCTTAGACTACTAAAAGACTCAGCTAGTACATGCTTTATCATACCACCTGGCTTATAGCAAAATTAGATCCAATCAGATACATTTTTGAAAAACCCTCTTTGTCTGAAAAAATTACTAGATGGTAAGTAATGCTCTCAGAGTATGACATTGTGTATGTAAGCCAAAAGGCAATAAAAAGGAGTGCCATAGTTAAGTTTCTCACAGATTGTGCTACAGAAGATTATGAGCCAATGAGATTGAAATTTTCTAATGAAGATTTAATAGTTATTTCCCAACTAAAAAAGGAAAGGTATGAAGAGAAGTATTGAAAAATGTATTTTGATAGAGCTGTTAATACCTTGTGACATAAAGTTAGGGTAATTTTGATTTCTCCAAAACAACAATACTATCCTATAATAGCAAGGCTGAATTTCAATTACACAAATAACATTACTAAATATGAGGCATGTGTCATGGATTTACAAGCTATTATGGACAGAAAAGTTAGAATATTAAAAGTGTTTGGAGACTCAACTCTAGTTTTATATCAATTGAAAGGAGAATGAGAGACAAGAGATTTGAAACTCATTTCATATCATAAGTATATCTTGAAGTTAATCAAGCAGTTTGAAGATATTTAGTTTGAGCATTTATCTCGGGAAGAGAATTTGATTGCTGATACCTTAGCTACTTTAGCAGCAATGATTCAAGTTAGTGATAATACTGATATTCAGTCCATTAAGCTAAATGTCAAAGAAGTGCCAGTTCATTACTCTAATACAAAAGAAGAAAAGGATGAAAAACCTTGGTATTATGACATCTTACAGTACATTAAAAATTAGCAATACCTTATCCAAGTAATTGAGATTGACAAAAAGGTCATCCGAAAACCAGCTATGAGTTTTTTTCTAGATGAATATGTTTTGTATAAAAGAAGTCGTGATTAAGTATTGCTGAGATGTGTAAATAAAGATGAGATAAAAAAAATTATTAAAGAGGTGTATAATGAGATATGAGGGGCATATGCTAATGAAAATATGATGGTAAGACAAATCATGAGGGCATGGTACTATTGGTTGACAATGGAAAGTGATTGAATTGATTATGCTTGAAAATGTCACAAATACCATATCTATGCTGACAAAATTCATGCTTCGCCATTTGCTTTACATGTTTTGGCGCCACCTTGGCCATTCTTTATGTTGGGCATGAATGTCATTGGTCTTATTAACCCAAAGGCTTCTAATGGGCATATGTTCATTTTCGTGATGATAGATTATTTCATGAAATGGGTGAAAGCAACATCATTTGGAAGTGTAACACGATCTGTGGTTTACAAGTTCATAAAGAGAGAGATCATTTGTAGGTATGAACTTTTAAAGAGAATTATTTCAGGTAATGCTAAGAATCTGAATAGTAAGATGATGAAAGAAATATGTACCCAATATAAGATCAAGCACCATAATTCAACGTCATACCATCCAAAAATGAATGGGACAGTTGAAGTAGCAAATAAGAATATAAAAAGAATTCTTAAGAAGATGACTGAAACTTATAAAGACTAACACGGGAAATTACCATTTACACTGTATACATATCAGAAATTAGTGCTTACCTCTACTAGGGCAACTCCATTTTCTTTGGTTTATGGGATGGAAACTGTATTGCTAGTAGAAATAGAGATCTTATCCTTAAGGGTTCTAAAGCAAGTTGAACTTGATATGGCTGAATGGATTTGAAAGCACATGAATAGTTAAATTTCATCAAAGAAAAGAGATTGACAGTATTGTACCATGGTCAGCTATATCAAAGAAGAATGATGAGAGCTGATGATAAAAAAGTTCGATCTCATTGTTTTTGAGAAGAAAAATTGGTCTTGAAAAGAATTTTTCCAAACCAACACAATAATAGAGGAAAGTGGACTTCGAATTGGAAAGAACCATATGTCATAAAACAAGCTTTCTCAAGTGGAGCATTGATATTAGCTGAGATGGATGAAGATGATCTATCTTATCCTATAATTTCTGATGCTGTAAAAAAGTATTATACTTAAAAAAAATGAAAAAAAGAAAAAAGAAAAGTGAAAAAAGATGACTCAAGTCAAAAACCCAAAAGGGCGATTTGTCAAAGGAGGTTTTTCTAAGTTGAAAACTTGAAAAGACGGCTTAGATAAGGAGGTAACAGCATCAAATTTGAAAATTTACCAGCATAGGGGCTAGCATGATCTGATGAGCTCTAAATTGTTAAGGGCATCAGGTGGTTGGATTTTTTAAAAAAACTTCAAGATATGTTATCATGATTGTTTGATTGTTTATTTTTGGCATTGTCTCCCCATACCCATATTTTTAATTTTTTTCTTTTTCACATTGGCCAAAGTTGTGCTATCATTTTTGCTAATAAGAGATATTCCACTTCATTTTTTATGTTTCTTTTTTTGATTATTTCCCAGCCATTCATACTCTTTTCTCTTTAATACCTTATAATGGAAGAAATATGTGAATGCATTTTTACTTTTTGAGATTAAAATAATGATTGATAAATGATAATAGCATGAATGATTTCTACATTACCTTGGAAAGGTTAAAAGTGATAAAGGCAAATTTGAAATTTCAGTTCCTAATAGTGGCAATGAATTTGGAAAAAAATTTCTTTAAAAAAAAAAGATATGAGTTAAAGGAAAGGCATGATTGAGAATTACATTGATTTGGTCTTAGTACCTGAAGATTGAAAGGTTTAGGGCCCAAAAAAAGAGCTTGAAAAACTTGAGTACCACAATTAAAGAAAAATTAATTAATCAACATTTGTATAGCATGCATTGCACTTCTAAATGTTTGGTGCATAGCATATGCTGCATTTGAAAAGGTCTAGTGCATAAATTTAGGAAGCAATGATATTCCAAGATCCCACATGAAGAAAATAGATGTGAAAATTTTTTGATAAAAGAGTTTCAAATTCTCATTTGAGAAGAAACTTATAAGGTAAGATTCTAATCCTTAGAAGAGGATATTTCTCAGTATTAGAAATAATTTGTAAGACTTATAGGCATAATTTCTTAAAAATTTCTTTAGACATGATCTATGACTCATCTAGACATGATTGTCGATGAGCTTTCTTTTTTCCAAATTGTTGAGCTTATGTTTAAAGAAGCCTTTATTTTTTAAAGTTGTTGAGCCTCTATTTAGAAGAGCCCTTATTTTTCAAAGTCATTGAGCCTTTGCTTAGAAAAGCCTTATTTATTTTTCAAAGTCATTGAACCTCTGCTTAGAGGAGCTTTGTTTGTTTTTCAAAGTCGTTGAGCCTTTGTTTAGAAGAGCCCTTTATTTTTCAAAGTTATTGAGCTTCTGTCTAGAGGAGCCTTTATTTTTCAAAGTTGTTGAGCTTCTGTCTAGAGGAGCCTTTATTTTTCAAAGTTGTTGAGCCTCTATTTAGAAGAGCTTTGTTTACTTTTTCAAAGTCATGGAGCCTTTGTTTATAGGAGTTTCTATGTTATTCAAGTAGTTTGAGTAAAAAAATGTAAAAAAAATAAAAATAAAAAACAAAAAATATGTTAAGTTGATTGGGTTGTTTACATCTTTGTACAATCTTATTTCACAAAAAATATGCCAAAAGGGGTAATTGTAGATACCTCAATCTGTTTGGAGGTCTATTTGGATTAATTCTATTAATAAAAAATAAAAAATAATAAAAATGAAAAAATAGTTGTTGAGTTAGTGTGAAATTGTGTGAAAAGTTTAAGTTGAATTAAGACTTGGAGTTAGAACTCAAAAGGGATTGAAATCCTATTTGGTTTAAGGCTTTTGGATTTGAAACCCTATAAATATAACCTTGGACACAAATAGCAGAACACAATAAAAAATTAAAAAATTAAAGCAAAAAATAAAAAATACAGGGGATAGAAAAAGCATGCAAATGTAGTCAGAAGCTTGTTTGAAAATTTTTAGGTTTCAAAAAAAAATTTTAAAAATTTTTTGGAAAATTTATTGAATTCGATTAAATTTTCTGGCGTTGTTTAAATTTTTCGACGAGATTCTGACGAGATCCTTAGTTTTCAATGAGGTTCCCAGTTTTCGACAACCATATTCCAGAAACCAATAAACTTTCGACCAGATTTGATGAACCAACCCATATTCTAATGAAAATCTCAAAATTCGATGCAGATTCAACTGGTGTTCTTAAGGATTTTAGAGAGAGAAAGAGAGAAAAAGGAGAGAAGAGAGAGAGAGGAAAGAGGAGAAATTTGGTCAAAAAGGTCGAATTCAACCTTATATACCCTACCAAAACAATGTTTTTTTAACGTTAAGAGACCCATCAGGATCTGTGCGTTTTCATTCAAGAGACCTGACTTGTAGTGCTAACTTGCTTTTAACTTGTGTATTAGCCAATCTCTTGAGCTGAGTCGAGCCGAGCCACCAAGCTGTGTTACCCAAGCCACTTTATGTGCCTTCAGCCAAGCCACTTCAGCCACCAAGCCGAGCAATTTATATTTTTTTGATTTTTTTTATTTTATTTAGTATTTTGTTTATGTGCTTTTTTAATATATTTTTGCATGATTAAATTTGAAAAAAATAAAATATTTTTTTGAGAATAAGTATTAATTATACAATGATATAATTTATAAAAATTTCAAATGGTAAATTTCTATAAAATTCCTAGGTGAAGAATTTTGTCTAAATTTGTCCCAAATGGTGGAATAATTTAGATAAAATATCAATAACAATAATTAATATTTATTTTCAATTTAATAAAATAAAAAAAATTTGGTTGAAAATATTTGATAATTACCTAATGATGAGAATCTTAAAAGTTTCAAATAGTAAATTTTTAAAAAATCTCTAAGCGAGAAATTTCTTTAAATTTGTCCTAAATAGTGGGAGAATTTAAATGAAACTTTAAGAAAAGTAATTGTCATATTATTTTCTTTCCAAAGGTTAAATTTTTTTTTCTAAATAGGCCCAAATGGTAGAAAATTTAGAAATTAAAAAAGAAAATATTTCAAATTTAGCCCAAATTATGGAATAATTACATATATTTCGATAAAAAAATTCAAATAAAAAAATGACGGAGCCTCTTCAAGAAAGAAAATAGGATTCTTGAATACTCTTGAGGTGAGAAAATATTTTTAAAAATTCTGTCAGATTGATAGATAATCTTAAAAGTTATTTCCAATAGTCAACATAAAAATTAAAGCCAATAGAATCAAAACTTTAGGATAAATTTAAAATAAAATGGTACTATCCTTTGGATGGACATGTAGGGGTGCTATAACATTTCCCATATATAACTGAACTTTCGAATCCTATTTTGGTTAGTAGACCCGAACATATTCTTTTAGGGACTTTTAGTTAAGTTTAAGAGTTCCTTAAAATGATAGATTCAATAGGTGGCTAATCACACCTAGTTAAAAAAGATTGGTGGTGACTCTATTTGTTAAGTCTAGCTATAGATTTTTGGATCTATATGTTATGACAATATTTTCTATCAATGAAGAATTTGGTGAAATTTTACCAAATACCAACAAGTATATACAAATTTTTAAGGACATTGCTTTTCGACTCAAGTGTCCACATTTGATCAAAATGAGCTTTTCAAGGTATGCAATGTAGAACAAGGTTATAGGTTTTGAAAGACTGGATAAACAGGCTCAAAAATATATATTATTTAGGGTAATTAGGCCAAAGATCCTAAAGAGCATTCTTTGGCTTTCTTTCTTTGCTTCTTTTTTTTTTTTGAAATATCTGGTTTTAATTTTAGCAGTTTATTTGCTTTTTTTGCCCTAAATTCTCATTTTCAAGGTGCATGTTTTTTTTTTTTTTTATAAAGATTCTAACTAAAGCTTTAAATTCTAATCTCCAAGGTTTTTTTGCTCTTCCTTAGAAATGCCTAACTTCATCTTTAGCTATTTACTCTCTTAAATTTGTAGGTTTTCAATTGAAGCCTTATTCACTTTTTGCCCTAAACTCTCATCTCTGAGGGGCATGTTAGATGCTTTCAATATCAAACACTTTTATTGAAGTTGGTTTCTTGAAAGTATCTTTATTTCACCCCCAATGTAAAAAATGATCCTTGGCCGAGGTTCATTTTGGGAAAAAAAATTTAATAGGCTCAAATGGGTAGTAAGTGGATAATTTTTTGTATAAGAAAGATAAAGAAAGATGGCCATTTTTCTTTTCAAACATGATCACTTGGTTTAAAAAATAAATTATTGAAAGATAAGATAAAATGGACCTTTTTTTTTTCTTTTGCTTTTTTTTTTGTTTTTGTTTTTTTTTTTATAATGCCCCATCTTGTTTTCCACTCATGATTCTCATGATGATCAAGTTGCAAAGGATCAATTGCATAGTTCAAAAAGGCTCTTTGGGCTCCAAATTTTTTAGTAATTTTTTGGCAAAAAGAAAAAAAAATGTATAAAGGTATGAAACAAATCATCTTAGGCGAAAAAGGATTCTATTTTTTTTTTTAATCAATATACCTTAAAACATGAAATAAGGGTTACTAAAGAGAAAAAGTTTAGGCATTTTTGTGTTTATGGTCATAGCAAAATTTTGACACACATTGAATTACCAATTGAAAATTTGAAAAAGCATCTTTCTTGATTTTTTTTAAATACAAAATAAATTTTTAAAATCAACCTTTTTTACTTATTGCTCAAGAAAAGATTATCAGCCCTTTAAAGTATGAATTCAAACTTACATTCCCTAAAGGGTTATGGTTATAAGTCCAATCATTTGAGTGATTAGGGGCATGAAAGTATTTAAAAAGGTATTGAGGTATTTGATAAACTTTTTCTTAATAGTAATCACCATTTCCTTCAAGAATCATTCTATCTTTATTGCAGAAGAAAACTTTTTTTTTTAATCTCGAAAATTACTTATGTGGGACTTTTTATTCAAACAAATGCATAGAGAGAAAATTTCATAAAAAATATCCAAAACATTAAATTCTTCCAAAATAATTTAGATTACTCCTAGGGACACCATGCATATGTCATACATAAATAGTGAAAAGACTTTAAAAAAAAATCATCCTATCTTAATTTTTCAAAACTCAAGACCTCCTTCTTCATTTCAAATCCTCACATTTGGCAATTGCATAGAGTCAACTTCTATTATTCTATCATCTCTAGAGTCAAAATACCACTCTTAATGAGATCTTCAAACTTTTTTTTTAACTATCTGCATTTTTTAGTTGAATGACTTATTGTACCATATGATAATCATACTTGCCACTAGAATCATAACTCCTTACCAATGGATTTCGTATTGGTTTTGGAAGCATAGGAGTAAGATAGCGACCTTCTATTAATAAAGGTAAGAGGTGAGAAATAGAGATTGATAGTTTTTCTTTATCATTTCTTTGTCTCTTTTGGCTCTTTGTTGGTCGGATGGTAGGTTCAAATGTAAGGACAAGATCATGAATAGTCATTTGAGAATGAAAATTTGCTGAAGCTAAAATGCTGGCTTGGTTGGCAAGGATATGGGTTATGAGAGATATTATATGTGATAGGGTGATAAGATTGATGAAAAGGATAAAGAATGTATGGGATAAAGTTATTGGGTAGATGCCTTTCCATTATGATTGCTTGCACCTCTCCTTTATTCTTTTCTAATGTACTTCACTCTTTAATATTTATTTCATCTTTTAACTTAATCCTGTCATTCTTGATTGCATTTTTTATAATCTCACCGAAAATCATCATGTCAAAAAAGTTTTTGGAGACATTCCCAATAATTCTTTTCTAATAGGGAGTGTTCAAGGAATTGACAAACAGAATAGCAATTTTTTTCTTTAACAAGGGTGGTTATACTTAGGCTGCCATGTCTCTCCATCTATATGTATATTTTTTGAAAGTTTCAGTTAACCTTTTCTTCATATTCTATAAAGACATCCTATATGGTGCCATATCTTCAACATGCTTATATTTTGCTAGGAATGCCATAACCAAATCATTCTAAGAGTAAATCTTATTTTTGGTCTAACTAAGCATAGCATCTTGCTACAAATCTAGTGAGATTATATTGAAAACAATTGATTAACAACTTATCATCATAAGTGTGACCTATCATTTCTTGGCAGTACAAGATGATGTGTGTCAAAGGGCATTTTGTTCCATCATACTTCTCGAAGTCTGAAGCTTTAAACTTTGACGGAATAACAAGATCAGGCACTAGAGTAAGCTCATTAGCATCAACACTCTCATATATATCATGGCTTTCAATTGCTTTTAATCTCTCATCCAGTAGGTTATACTTATCTTTTATCATTATATCTCTTGATAGATCTGGAACCCTTTTCAATTTCTTTAAATTTTTTGGATCATCCACATTCGGCATAGTAATGGAGTCATAAGGAGTAGGCTTGGAGTTGGCATTTATATGAACTAGAGGCAACTTAGCAAAAGTATCAATATAAGGTTGATGAGTTGCTGAAGGTGCTTGTGACATATGAGGGTCTCAAACCTATGGATGTGTGAACCCAGGTGGACATAATGGTGCTTCAACAACTATTTTCTTTCTTGCCCTATGAGATTCGACAATTTCTGCTCCTTTTGTCAACTCTGCTAACATTTACTTTAATTCTGCCAACTGCCTATCCATGTTCTGTTGCATTTCTGTGACTATTTCCCTGATATCTTTTTGGGCCTTTTCCACTTTGTCCATCCAACTTGCATATTCATTTTCCATGATTCTAAACCAGCTCGAGTGTTATAAGCATGCAAACTTATCTGATCTTATTTCCTAAGATACACTATCCTTGAACCTTTTTTTAATTATCAAAAGTAAAAAATGCATGAAATGAATTTTATTATTAAAACTTTCAAAAATGCTTTTTGCTTTGAAGGTTTTTCTCCTATTTTCGTCAATATAAACTCAGCAAGACATACATTTTATTTCGGGACTCAAGCCAAAAATTTTATATTATTTCTCTTATTAAATGAATGCCACAAAAATAATTTCTAACTTATATGGCACACATAGCGTGTTCATGAATGTGACAATGATGCCTAATGAATGTCATGAAATGCATATATGCCTAAGACAATGAATTTTATACAAGATCTCAAATGATAAGATTCCGTTAACCATGAATGTGTATGTAAGGAATGTAATGTTAAGGATAGTGTGATATGAAATGCAATGCATGTTCCATAAAACCGTGCTACTCATGAATCCATATGCATGAAATACAATGACATACTTACATGAGTGAAGAAATGTATTCCTATAACTAATGCAACCTACTTGTGCGAAATGCATGGACCTACTGTGTGCATGAGATATGCTTATATGGAATGCAATGCATGTGTTGTGTTGGCCTAATGAGGTGACATTGCTTTAAAATCTGTAATGAGATGGAGCACATGCACTACCTATTAAAACATGTATGGGATGAATGTGCATGAAATAAAATGCATGTACTATCTTATTATGATGCGAATAGGATAGGGTACATCAAAGATTGCATGAAAATGCAAAAAATGAAACAATATTTGAAACAAAAAAAAAATTAAAAAGAAAAAACAATTTTTTTACACAAAATAACTAGGACTCGAAAATTAATTTTTATTTGGTCAATAAACAAAGAATTTAAGAGAAACCTATAATTTTTTTATTTTTTTTCTTTTTTCTTATTGGATAATGCTATAAAAATTCATTTCACTTTAAAATATTTTATGAAATTGCAAATTTTTGACAATTACCAAATGAAAGAGCTACATGTTAAAAAAAATTATTTTTTTTCAAGAAAATGATTTTCTTTTATTATCCATTTTTTTAAAAAATTTTAATATATTTTTAAGTTATTTCTATAAAAAGGTCGGCATGGCTCTACCCTAGGCAAGCTTCTTATGGCTCATGATATGCTGGGTTAGGATTTTTACGTCTAAAGGTTTTCAAACTATTCCTCACATCATCATCTATTATAGACTACTAAGGCTCTGCAATCCTCACCTATTATAGGCTACTGACGAAAAGGGTTCAATTTGAGTAGAAGTATTTAGCTAGCAAATGTGAAGGGTATCACCTCACAAGAGCGTAACTACTTAACTTCCTCTTAAAAGAAAAATAGCTCGGATCTAGAGCTCATGCATGCAAGTGAATATACAAAATGTGTGTAAAGTAATGTATTTAATCAAAATAAAATAAATAAATCAAAAACACAGAATTAAAATAAAGTTATAACTAACATACAATTTATTTTATTTATTAACTTGTATGTATATATATTTTAAAAAATTAAAATAAAGCGAAATAAATTAAATATCAAATAAAGCCAATTAAATCAATAAATTATTAATAACGCACAATTAAAAATTTGGCTTGACTCATAAAAGTTTCCAGTGGTGTCGCTAAGCTATCGTAACGGTTTTAAGAATGCCAAACGTAAAAAATTTTAAAAATTGAGAAACATGAAGAGTTGCCACCAATCTTTTTTAGAGTGCTATTGGCCACTCGAAAGTTTATCATTTTAATAAAATTATAAAAGAAGGTTTAAAGTTTATTAAAAAGATAGATTTTGGTATACAAAAAACCAGGTTAGGCTCAGGAGTCGATTACATGTAAAGAAGGATTAGCACCCCCAACAACACCCATGAATTGGTACCAATTAATTATGCGCCATTTTCAATATTGGATGAAATGGTTTCAATTTGAAATTTAATAATAATCCCCTTTTATTATTTAAAAAAGAGAAAATTAGTTTTATCAAAAATTTTATTTAGGAGTATCGAGGAAATTTTTAAGTTAAAGAATTATCTTAAAATTCTCCAACATCTAAGCAAAACTTTAAAAATAATGCTTTTAACTAATATTTACCACAATATCCCTTGAAAAAGAGAACAACATTTTTTGGGAAAGATAATTGTTAATAACTCTCCAACATCTAGGCAGAGTACCAAGACTTGTTCCCTTCAAGATGTTATTTATATTTTATAACTTCATATTTTAAAGTAAATAATTTTTAAAAACATTTTGTGTGAAATAGTAACGATGGTATTATTAGATAGCAAGTTAAAATTAAAGAAAAAGAAATGCAAACGAGTGCAAACAAGTGCCAACAATAACAAATAAATGCATGCAAGCCAATAAATGCCGTGTATGATGATAAAATGTAAATTTGAAATTGGATTCTTAAATATAATGAGGCTACCTTGACTCTCCAACATCGAGGCGAAGCTTAGGTGCGACTGTTAATATTCAAGATCCCATTTTATTATACTTTCAATCTCGTTATTAAAATGAATTAAGGACTCATGTAAAAAACTTAAAGAAATAAAGTTTCCTAAATACTCCATCGTCTAGGCGGTATTCAAGAATAAATTATTTCAAATGATATTTTCACACATATCTTTAAGATTTTGAGTATAGGTCTAGGTCAAGGTTTTAAGATTTGATGACTTTCAAGTGATGATTAGGGAATGCGTACCAAATTTAGGGTTTTTAGAATTTTGGATTTTAAGATTCTGGATTTTAGGGTTTGGGATTTTGGATTTTAGGGTTAGGGTTTTGAGTTTCAGATTTTGGGGTTTGGGTTTTTTATTTTTAGGTTTGAGGTTTAGGGTTTTGGTTTTAGGGTTTGAGGTTTGAGGTTTGGGGTTTCGATTTTAAGTTTTAAAGGATTTAGGGTTTCGATTTTAGGGTTTGGATGTTTAGGATTTTGATTTTAGGGTTTGGGGTATAGGGTTTTAGTGTTAGGGTTTAGAGGATTCAAGGTTTCAATTTTAGGATTTGAGATTTGAGATTTGAGGTTTTGATTTTAGGGTTTGAGGTTTTGATTTTAGAGTTTGGAGGATTTAGGATTTATTTTTAGGGTTTAGAGAGTTTAGAGTTTAATTTTAAGGTTTGGAGAATTTAGGGTTTAGAGGATTTAAGGTTTAGTTTTAGGATTTAGGGATTTGAATTTTAAAAACACGAATATCTGTAAAAATTTCTGAACATCCAAATAGATTTTTGGAGCAAGTTCGATTTTTATACTTTTCAAAAACTATTAAAAAATCCTTTTTATGAAAATTTATTATTAATAATAATATTAAATATTATTTTTTTATTAACCTTTAATTTTATTATTATTAGTATTTAATAATTCCTCAATATCTAAGTGAAATTATTTTTAAAAGACAGTTTTTATTCTCTCTAACATCTAGGTAGGAAAAATTTTCTCATTATTATTTTTTTAGATTTTTTTTCACATTTTTTTGGTTATTATTCTCTTTTCTTATCATTTTATTATTATTATTATTATTATTATTAATTATTATTATGAAACAAAAAATATTTATTCTAAAAAAATTAAAGGTATTAAACATGCATAAGTAACAATAATATAAATAAAATAATATAAATAATATATATAAAAAAATCCAAAGAAAAATCTAAAAAAAAATCCTGAACCAGACTGGTCAACGTCAGTTTGGTGGTTCGATCCGATTGAACCGGCTGAGAGGCAGTTCGGTAAGCGGTTCAGTTGAACAAGTTCAGGTTGGCTAAAGGACATGTCACCGAGTCGGGTCACGCGGATCCTGGATTGGATCCAGGACCACGTGTGAATTCTTAAAATATATCAAACGACGTCATATTTGATATATAAGATTAGTAATAAGATAGGATAATAATCATTCTATATCATATTTGATTTATATCTAAAGATAAAGATAAAGATTATAAGAAAAATTAATATCTTATTGACATAGGATTATTCAATCCTCCCTAAGTGAAGATTATTTTTTAAAATTTACGATATTAAATTTACATGTTTAATTATACTTTAAAAATTACATCAATAATTTAAATTATATATATTTTAAGGAGGATAATTTTGACAAATAAATAAATTATCCTATTATAATACTTATATACATCAAATATAAAATAAAATGATATTATTTAATCTAATTTTATTCATAATATTATCTTATTTTATCATATCATAATTTTCTATATCAAACATGATCTTAGTGTATGTTATCAATGATCAAATGATTAACTCATAAAACATAAAAATAATAAAATCATTAACATACATATATAGTTAATATATTAAAACAAAAAATTGATAGAAAAAAATTTTAAAAATAAATGTACTTAAATAACTTAATTATAATTATCTTTAATGAATTTATTGATCAACATAAATTACATATGGAATTGCTTTTTCAACAATTAAATAAATATCATATAATTATTTGATTTCTATTCACATTAAGTTTTGATCTTATTTTATTTATATTTTTATTTGATATGAAAAATCGTTCCACTAATAAAAAAGAAGTCTAATAATAAAAAAATTATTTAAATTAATTTTATAAAAAAATTGTTAATGGTATTTTAGTCAATTTTAAAATTTTTTAAAAATAAAATTTTGTTAAGGGTATTTTAATCAACCACTTTTAACTCTTTTTTAGTCTAATAATAATAAAAATTTTAATATTTATGAAAACATTTATTAAGTATATTTTTGTCAATCACTTTTAGTATTTTTGAAATTAAAATTTTAAAATTTTAGGTAACTTAATTTCACATAAATTCATTTTTTAATTTTATATTATTTAAATTAAATTTAAATAAATTAATCAAAATTATATATTTAAAGATAAATTTATTAATTTAAAATTTTAAAATGATATTTAAGTTGATCACTATTAATATTTTTGGAGTTTACACTTTTTAATATATATATATATATAGATATATGTATATGATATATGATATGATCATTCCTTGAATACATTTGATGATTGCAATATACATATATGTCAGTGACACTTACATATAAAAGTATCGAACACGAAAATTATCAAAGGTCGTCCTCGTCCTATTTTTTGTTGTCTTATAAGTAGAAATTAGAATCCTCAATTAGTCAAGTCTTCAAATAGGACAAATTAAGAGCAATTCATTAGTTTAGTCTACTGTTAAGTTATGTTGATAGAAATCAATCCTTTATCGATATTAAAAATGATGGCTGAAAACTACGTGTATTTAGACAACACTAGAGGAGTAATTAAGGCCCCTTGCGTGCCTCTTGGTTTAGAAGAATTAAACCATGCCGTGCTAAACGGTCCAGTCTGCTGTTTCTTGTCCCACCCCAAGTCTTCAAAAAATATGTTATCAGAAAATTTTTTTGATATTACTTTTGTACACTAACCCTACTGCATCATATATAAGTAAAAACTAAAAAAGAAAAAGTTAAAAAGAGGGATAATCAAGTATATTTTATTTTTAATATTCTTTCCTTTGGTCATATTTGATATATAAGATTAGTAATAAGATAGGATAATAATCATTTTATATCATATTTGATTTATATCTAAAAATAAAGATAAAGATTATAAGAAAAATTAATATCTTATTGACATAGGATTATTCAATCCTCCCTAAGTGAAGATTATTTTTTAAAATTTACGATATTAAACTTACATGTTTAATTATACCTTAAAAATTACATCAATAATTTAAATTATATATATTTTAAGGAGTATAATTTTGACAAATAAATAAATTATCCTATTATAATCCTTATATACATCAAATATAAAATAAAATAATATTATTTAATCTAATTTTATTCATAATATTATCTTATTTTATCATATCATAATTTCTATATCAAACATGATCTTAGTGTATATAAATAATTTGATTTTGATTTTGTACCAAAATTTATGAAATTTCAAGTTAATGTTTATCCATTTATTGATTATAAATTTTCTTTACAAAATTAATCTTTACAAAATTAATCTGAATTTTTTTAAAATAGAAAGTGAGTCATAATTATAGTCAAGGTAAATAAAGGAAAGTAACGATGTTTTTTTTATAAAAATTATCAATAAAAAAATTACAATTATAATCAAATGTTACATATATATATATATATATATAAGAAATAATTTAATAGTCAAGCAAACAAATCAATTAATAAATCAGTACATAATTAAAAAAATATATAAAAGTACACTAAATCCACATACAGTACTTTGTTTTGTTGATTGATTTTGTCTATTTGGTTTATTTCAATAAATTTGTATATAATTAAAATATAATATTTGATGATGATTTTAATTTTTACTAGTTTTTGTGTAATTTCATAAAAAACTAATTTTTACAAATTGTTAATATGCTCATTTAATTCTATTAATATATTATTAATTTTGATTTTCAATGTTCAATTTTACTTCAATCTTTTTTACTTGAAGAAGTTTATGAACTAGGAACACTGACCCAGGAAAACTGTACAAATTAAAGGCATGGGTTAATCAAACTTTTAACAAGGATGAGGGATTTATGGGAAAAGGAAGTGTTTGAGATACCCATGTTGTCATGTAAAATAAACTTCCATTTTAAAAAAGAGATGACATGTATAGGTAAGTTATAGTGGGAAAAGTGCTTAACTTGATAATGTAATCCCTTCGGAATGGGACCGAACCTTATTAAATATATATAATCTACTGACAATACATAATAAGTAACATTTTAAGTCGCTGGGACCGAATTTTAATATAAATATATTTCCATTATTTGAAAGCAGCAAAGCCAACGAACATTTTTTTTTCGTTCTTCACTTGCCTTCGTCTAATCAATGGAACTCACGTTTTTCACCACATATTTTGGAATTACCTAAACAAGTCAATACGATAAATCACGTTTATTGGAATTTTTACCTCAAGTGGCCTCAACTCTCCAGTCATACAAAGATTAGATAGCCTACTGGAAGACGGATAGAAAATGAAAATGAAGGGGTTAAATATAAAAACTGACTTTTGAATTATTTTTTATTAATTTAATATTTAAAAAATAAATTTATTAGTGTGATGTTTTAATGTTTATTTCATCATCTAATTTAATATCTAAGATTAATATTGATAATTAATTTGTTAATGTGATATAAATATTTAATAAAATATTAAAATGTGTCAAAATTTTAATCAACACTGTATCATTAATTATCACATCTGTAAAATTCTAAAAAATTCTAAAAAATTTACCTAAACGGACTCTTTTTTCTTTTTTTATTCTTCATCTTGCCTTCGTCCAAGCAATGCAACTCACGTTTTTGACAACATATTTTGGAATTACCTGAACAAGTCAAGTCAATATCGTAAATCACGTTTATTGGAATTTTTAAGTCAAGTGGTCTCAATCTGCAAAAGATTAGGTAGCCTATTGGAGGTCACGCAGAAAATGAAAATGAAAAGGGTTAAATATAAAAATTGGCCCTTTGATTATATTTTCTTATTAATTTAAGATTTAAATAAATAAAATTATCAATTATTTTAATTTTTATTCAATCATTTATTTTTGTATTTAAGATCAACATCGTTAGTTAATTTATTGACATAGTATAAATATCTAATAAAATACTGACAAATATTAAAAAGTTTAGTCAATGTTAGATTGTCAATTGTCACATCAACAAAAATAAAAATAAATTTTTAAAATTTTTAAAAATTAAAATGTTTTTAAAAAATTATAAAATTAAAAAAAAATAGAAATTTTATTAAAAAATCTCAAAATTTTAATAAAAATTCAAAAATAAAAAAATATGAAAATTTTAATAAAAATAAAATTTTCTTCAAATTCAAAAAATTCACAAATCTTAAAAAATTTGAAAATAAAAAATCTAAATTTTTTTTTAAAATATAAAATTGTAAAAAAGTTCTTAAAAATTATGAAAATTTTTTATTTTTTTTAATCTTAAATTTTTAATTTTTATATATTTTATGATTTTTTTTAGAATTTTTAGAATTTTTTGGTTTTTTTATTAAAATTTTAAAATTTTTATTTTTCATAAATTTTTTTCAATTTTAAGAATTTTTATAAAATTTCAAATTTAAAAAAATAGATTTTTTATTTTCAATTTTTAAAATTTATTTTGAATCCTTTTTAATTTTAAGAAAATTATATTTTTATTAAAATTTTGAGATTTTTTGAAAATTCTGAAGTTTTCATATATATTAAAATTTTTATAATTTTAAAAATATTTTCATTTTTAATTATTTCTGTAATTTTTAAAAAATATTCTCAGATTTTTTTGAATTTTTAAAATTTTTTAAAGAAAATTTTTGAATTTTTTTATATTTTTTATTTAATACTGATGTGCCAATTGATGATGTGATACTAATTAAATTTTTTAAATATGTGTCAACATATTATTATATAATAATGCCATCTCAGTAAATGAATTAACATAAATATCAATGTGATAATTAACGAAATAAAAGTTTAAGTATCAAATTGATAATTTTATTATTTTAGATATAAACAGACAAAATATATACTTCAAAAGTCAATTTTATATTTAACTCAAATGAAAATGATAGATAAACCGACGTTTAGAAAAATTCAAATGCGGTCCCTTCCACTGTATGGAATGATGTAATTTAAGCCGCGTCTACTTCTTCCAAAGTGGTAAGTGACATATCTTCTGCAATTAATTCAATTGTTGAGTTCTTAAAGTCCAAAATTCAAGTAACATGCTTGATTTAAAGTTTAAATCAATCTCTTGCTGCTCCACAATTTACAAATGTATAATTCTGTGGTTGTCTTATAAGTAGAAACTAGGATCCTCAGATATTCAGGTCTTCAAATAGGACAAATTAAAAGCAATCAATTTGTATAGTCTACGGTTAAGTTATGTTGATAGAAATCAATCCTTTATCAATATTAACAATGATAATGGCTGAAAATAACGTGTATTAAGACAGCACAAGTGGTATAATTAAGGTCCCATGTCTGCCTCTTGGTTTGTAAGAATTAATCCATGCCGTGCTAAACGATCCAACCTTCTGTTTCTTGTCCAACTATTCAAAATCGAAAAGAGTCGGATTGACCCACTCCAATCTTTAGAAAATATGTTATCAAAAAATTTGTTGTCTATTAAATAGAAGATGAGAATGATAGAATTCGAATTCTTACCTTACATGTATTTTTAAAACTTTTTTTAACTATTAAATAAAAAAACTGAAAACTATCAATTTTTTTTTATTGTACACTAACCCCTCTACAGCAGCTGTATTCTTTCCTTCCCACACACACACACACACACACATATATATATATATATAGTTTGATTTTGATTTTGTACCAAAATTTAAGAAATTTCAAGTTAGTGTTTTATCCCACTTATTGATTATTAATTGCCTTCAAAAAATTAATCTCAATTAAAAAAAAGTTTGTGGTAGTTATAGTTAAGGCTAATAAAGGCGGAATTATTTTTTTAGAAAAATATTTTTATTCCCTCCAACATCTAGGCAGGGAAAATAATAAAAATTATTTATTTTTTTAAAGCATTTTGATATATTTTTAATCATTATTTGTTTTTAATTTTATTATTATGAAAACAATTAAACATTTATTTTAACAAATTTATAAATTTATCATATATTTAAAATAACAAATATAAAAATATAAAAAAATTTAGAAAAAAAAAAAATTTACCTAAACCGGACCGATCAACGGTCCGGTCAACGAGCAGTTTGGTTCGGTCTGAGCGGTTCAGTACTGGTTCGATTCGATCTGGGAGGTTCGGTTCCGGTCCAGTCAGACCGATCAGAGGCTAATAAAGGAAGCGGGTCGCGGGTCGGGTGCGTGGACCCCGGGTCGGGTTACAGGTTAACGCGCGGATCCTCAGCGACTAAAACGACGTCGTTTTGAGCCTTTAATGAAATGACGTCGTTTTGGCTATTGGCAGTTTATATAAAAGGTTCAAAAAAAAAATTTTGGTGATTTTCGTTACAGAAAAGAAAAAAAAAAACTTTTTTTTTGCTTCTCTCTTCTTCTTCAGCCGCACGCCGACCGACCGTCGGTGTTGCCACCGTTCACCGACCGCCGTCTCCGGTGGTCGAAAAACCCCAAAATTCTGCTACGAACTCTTCTCAACCTCCTGAGCACAGATCTGACCTCCTTTTCACCAAAAACGACCTTGATTCGCGTAGATCGGGTTTTGAAGTTTTTTATTTTTCCTCTCCCCTTTTTTTTGGCGAAACTGATGATTTCTTTGCTTTTGCAGGTGGCTCGGTGCTAAGGTTCCTCGCCTACGGCAAGGACTGTGTTATTGTTTTTGTTTTTTTATTTTTGTAGAATTTTTTTTTACAAAAGCTCTCTCTTTTTTTTTTGTCGTTCTTTTTTGGTCCTCCTCCTTTTTCCCTCTGGTTTGCAAGCTCTATTTATAGAGCTTCTTGAGATTCAAATCTCAGATTTTTTGGGATTCGAATCTCATTTTTCAATTGAAAAATCATACCCACCATCCGTGATTGGTGGCTTGTCGGGAGGCTGGTCGGACCAATTCGGCACCGTACCAACCCCTTGACTTTTGTCTTATTTCTGTTTCTTTTGTTTGTTTTTTTGTTTTTTGTTTGTTTTGTTAAATATTATTATTATTAAAATAAAACAGTAGACCCGAACAAAATCGGTGTCTACAGCTACCCCTCTTTGCACATTACTGAGAATCAGGAATAGGGCAAAGACAAAGACAACGATTTTGTCCGAAGATAAATCATGATTTGATTTTTTTATTATTTTTTATTTTATTTTATTTTATTTTATTTTTGAAAGGGCTCCTCTCAGCAGAGGCTCAACAACTTTAAAATCTCATCTGAAAAAGCTTCTCTCAACAGAGGCTCAACAACTTTAAAAATCTCATCTGAAAAAGCTCATCTCAGCAGAGGCTCCACAACTTTAAAATTTTCATTTTGAAAAAGCTCCTCTGCTCTCAACAGAGGCTCAACAACTTTAAAATTTTCATTTTTCCTTATTTTTAATCAGCCGGCTTAAACATAAGGTGTCATTGCCGCACTGAAAAGCTATGGCATTGGTGCTGGCCATCAATATTAATCATCTTCATCTTATCCAATTTTTCAATAAAATAGACATCAGGGTGCATCATGCTAATATTTGTAATTATTGATATTATATTCTGACTTTGGAGAGAGCATATCTTTTTCTTTTCGATAGCTGCATTAGATTGCGTTTTGTCCATTTGATTTCTTAGTTTCAAATTGAAACTCTTTCTTTTTCTCTTTCCAGGATATTTTTACTGCAGGTAGTGATACTTCATCAGCAACCATAGAATGGGCTATGTCAGAATTGATAAAAAACCTTATAATGATCAATAAGGCAGAAGCTGAAATAAGAAATGTCCGCAAAGGAAATAAGGAAATAAAAGAAGTTAATTATTGAATTACTTACCCAATTGGTTAATATAATCATCCTATTAAATAATATCCAATAAATCTGGAATTAAAATTCTAGCATCTGTAATATGTATTTTTTTATTTTTAAGTTATGATCTCCTTTATACCAAAACAAACTCTTAGGTTTCATCGTCCTACTCCCTTCTCCTAACAGAAGCAGATGTCAAATAAGTGGATATGAAAAACCTACTAAGACTAGACTCGTCGTTGATGCATGCGCAATAGAAAGGGATCCAGAATATATACTGGAATAATATCCCGAGTGCTTTGAACCAACAAGGTTTCGTAATTCTTCCATCGATTTAAAAAGGGCAAATTTTGAGTTCCTTCCATTTGGAGCTGGTAGGAGGGTGTATCCAGGCATCTCGTACACCTTACGGTATTGCAAATATCGAACTTCCACTTGCCTTGCATGTTATTGTGTCATTTCGGTTGGAAACTGCCAAATGGACTCAGACCAAAACAACTTGACACAAGACTTGAGAGTCCTTTGGAGTAAATGTTAGGAGAAAGTATGGTTTGCGCTTAATGGCCACACCTTATATTCCTTCTGCTCCATTGTCAAAGTGGTAGAATTAGACCAACAAGAAAATTTCCTGGTGCTCAACCATCTGGAAAACTAGAAGCACCTCAATGGTTGTAGTCATTGTTTGCTGCAATTTAGTTTGAATAAACGACAGAATTATACACTGATACGGAAACAAACATTCCATGCGTAGATACAGGATACTGTTACCGAATGAGCTAAAACAGGCTTCTGACCTTGATCCTAACATATGAATCAAACTACTTAAAGACTACAAAGAAAAAATATGAAACTATTTATACAAAATAAACCGAACATATTAATGATAAAGCACTAGTAAATATAAGTTTCTGATTATGGGTTTTAAGTTTTTTCTTTTTTTTGGAAAAAAATTTAATTTTTTTCTTTGGCAATATAATTGCAGCCCAAAATTTTTGGCCAATGATAATATGCCATATATAAGTTGACGTGGAATTTTTTCATGACTCAAAAATTAATTTCATATATATGTGGTATTATATGTGCCACGTTTCTATTGTATAAAAGCCAACTGATCTTTTTCGAGTAATGGTTTACTAACGATATTCATCCAAGTATCAAATTTGTTAACAGTTTATTAATTCAAGTCTCACATTACTCGTTTTGAAATTTCAGATACCAATTTGAATATTTGGCTACCTCTAGAAGCAGCTTTGTTGAATAAAGGTAGATAACACTTTCATTGCAATCACTAAGAAGTAGCCAAATAAGCATCCATTGATAGCCAAAGCGAATTTTGGTGTGGTAAAGCATTGTTTTATGCAGATAAGAAACTGATTTGGAACTCCAAAAATTTCTAGAACTGGGAACAGAAAATCCCAATTAATAGAATCAAATGCCTTTCTCATATCAATTTTAAGTGCACATCGAGGAGATAATGTTTTCTTGTGGTACCCTTTCACCAACTCTTGAGCTATTAGAACATTTATCGATCGTGTCTTTTTGGATTATAACGGTACTTTGATTTATGCTGATGATGTATGGCAAGTAGATACTTCTTCAATCTGTTTGCCAGAATCTTTGAAATACATTTGCAAATTGTGGAGCAGCAAGAAATTGTTCCAAATTCAAGCATGTTACTTGGATTTTGAGCTTTAAGAACTTAAGCAATAATAATTGAATTAATTGCTGAATGTCACTTACCTCTTTGAAAGAAGTAGGGAATAGCTTTAATTACTTCATCCCATTGATAGAGTAGTGAGGGACCACATTTGAATTGTGCTAAACGTCTTCAATGGGTGTTTCATTTTCTAGCATTTAAGAATCTACCTGTCTTCCAATGGGCTATCGAATCTTGTAGGACTAGAGAGTTGGGACGATTTGACTTGAAAACTTCAATAAACTTGATTTACGAAATTGACTTCACTTGTTTAGATAATACGCAAATATATGGTGAAAAAATGTTAGTTCCATTGATTGGACGAAGGTAAGATGAAGAACGAAAAAAACAATTTGCTTTCATTTCGACGAACAACTCCTAAGATATCGTACACGTTCTTGTTAAGGAATTCGGTTTGAGTCGCCGAGCCAGCTCTAGCTGGGCTAAACCATCGAGTTCTGGAAGTCGAATGCAAAAATAAAGCGCTATGTATATAACAATGTGATTGAATTGGAAAAGAAGGAATTTTCCAGTAAAGATGTAGTACCTCGTCATCTAACTTATATTTGATAAACTTGAGCCAATTAAAGAGCCATTCTAATAAATTTTACCTTTAAAAACTATTTTAATGTTAGTGTTAACAGTGGTTTTTTTTTTGGTTTTGTTTTTCGGTACTTTTAAATTGATAGCCATTAAAAATTAAATAAGAATGATAGTTACTCCAACATATTAATGTCTTTGTTTATATAATTAAATTTTAATCATTAAAATTAAGAGTTCAATACTCTATCAAAATTATATAACTATTGACCCATCAAATTAATGTCTCGTTTAAAAAATAAAATAAAAATCATCATTGTTTCAAATTCTTGATATTTGTTCCGTCACAATAAAATCCAAATTTTCTTATATGTGAATTTAATTTAATGTTATGTTGATTTTATTCAATTATTACTTCTACGTTTATTTGATATAGAGGGGTTAGCGTACAATAAAAAAAATTTGATAGTTTTCAGTTTTTTATTTAATAATTAAGAAAATTTTTAAAAATACATTAAAAGTGAGAATTCTACCATCCTCATCCCTTGTCCGTTAGACAAAACAAAATGTCTGATAAAATATTTTTTTAAGGCTGGAATGGGTCAATCCGACTCTCTTCGATTCTAAATCTCTGATTGTAGTTGGACAAGAAACAGAAGATTGGATCGTTTAGCACGGCACGGAATAATTCTTGCAAACCAAGAGACAGGCATTGGACGTTAATTACTCCACTAGTGCTGTCTAAATACACGTTATTTTCGGCCATTATCATTGTTAATAATGATAAAGGATTAATTTCTATTAACATAACTTAACCGTAGACAAAACAAATTGGTTGCTTTTAATTTGTTTTATTTGAAGACTTGACTAATTGAGGATCCTAATTTCTACTTAAGACAACAACAAAAATACATTTGGAAATTGTGGAGCAGCAAGAGATTGGTTTAAATTCTAAAATCAAGCATGTTACTTAGATTTTGGACTTTAAGAACCGAATTGTAGACACCCAATTGGGTCCGGCCCAGATCAATTGGGCCTGGCCCAAATGGGTAAGCCCAATTCAATTTTATCTTGTATTTTTTTTCTCTTTTCTTTTTCTTTTGTATTTTATGTATTGTATTATTTATTATTATTATTATGTATTAATATATGTATATATTTATTTTTTTTTTGTTAATATTTATGTGTATTTTATTATTTATGTATATATATATATATTTTTTATCTTTTTTATTTTATTCATTTTTGTATTTTTACTTATCTAATTATATATCTGATATATTTTTTTATTATTATTTATCCTATAATATCTGTTGATTTATCTTCTCTAATTATCTAGTTTTTTATTTTATTTGATTTTGATTTTGGAGGGCTGAGATTGAAGGCTGAAGAATCCCATTGGAAATGGAAATTCAATCAGAAGAGTCCAGTGGGATTCAAAGATTGAATTCCCGTCCAAGGAAGAATTGGGATTGATCAGGAACTCCTGATCAATCCCTATAAAAGGGACTCTGGAACAGAATGCAAAACACAGAAAAAACAGTAAGCAAAGCTACTGATTTGAGAGAAAAGGAGGCGTATAGGAAGTTAGGAAAAGTTTAGGAGTGGTCTGGGAGTGAGAAAAAATTTTTAGAAATTTTTGGCGAAAAATTTTTCTGGAAATTTCTGGGAAATTTCCAGAATCCGGCGAAAATTCCGGCGAAGTTTGAATTTTCCGGTGAATTTTCCGGCCAACTTTGAAGTTTCCGGCTGTCTGCCCAGTTTCCGGCGTAGAATCCCAGAAACCGGCGCACTTCCGGCGAAATTTCTAGATTCCGGCGACTTTTTTCAGAATCCGGCACCGGTGTTCTTCATTTTCTAGAGAGAAGGGAGAGAAAAAAAGGAAGAAGAGAGAGAGAGGCGAGGGCTGTTCTGTCGAAAAACGAAGGAGACTGCCTTTTATACCCTCCCAAAACGACGTCGTTTTGGCCTTAAGTAACCCACAGGATCCGCGCGTTTTGCCGAACCCGACCCGACCCGGGCGTCGACCCGCTTTCTGACCCGCACGTGCCAACCCCCTCCGAGCCGAGCCGAGCCAAGCCACCAAGCCGCTCCCCCCGAGCCGTTTCCCTGCCTTGAGCCGAGCCGAGCCGCGATCCGAGCCGCTCCAGGTTTTTTTTTTTTCTTTGAATTTTTTTATTTTATTTATTTCTTTGTTTATTTTAATTTTTATTTATTAGATTAGGTTTATGTAATATTCTTTTTATTTATTTTTTATTATTTTATTTTCTTTAAATAAAAATAAAAAATTCCAAAAAAATATATTTTTAGGGAAAAGTTGAAAGTATCAATTTTCCTTAGAAATAAATTTTCAAAAAATATTTTTGGGGAAAAGTTGAAAGTATCAATTTTCCTCAGAAATAAATTTCAAAAAAAAAAAATTTTTAGGGAAAAGTTGAAAGTATCAATTTTCCTTAAAAGAAAAATAAATTTCCAAAAAAAAAAAATTTTTAGGGAAAAGTTGAAAGTATCAATTTTCCTTAGAAATAAATTTCCAAAAACTATTTTTGGGAAAAGTTGAAAGTATCAATTTTCCTTAGAAATAAAATTTCAAAAAAAGGTTTTTGAGGAAAAGTTGAAAGTATCAATTTTCCTTAAAAATAAATTTCCAAAAAATATTTTTTGGGGAAAAGTTGAAAGTATCAATTTTTCCCACACAAAAAAAAAATCATTCTTTTCTTTCTTTTTATTTTGATTTTGATTTTTTTTCTTTAAATAATCCGACGACGGAGCCTCTGCAAGTGAAACAGTAGTTTTTCTTGCATACTCTTGAGGTGAGGGAATTTTCTCAATTTTCTGCTAAAAGTATTAGAGTCAATTGAGAATAATTTCTAATAATTAATTACTTGGTAAAATTTTAAGACTTTTGGATAACACAAATTTACGCCGGTACCATCTTTTGATGGGCGTTGTGAGGGTGCTATAACCTTCCTCACACGTAACCGAACTCCCGAACCCTGTTCTGGTTAGCAGACCTGAACCTATTCTTTTAGGGACCCTTAAGCTTAGGTGTCCCCTGAAAGGACAGATTCTTTAGGTGGCCAATCGTACCTAGACAAAAAAGATTGGTGGCGACTCCCTAAAGTCAATGTCTAGCGATAGATCCCCGGATCTAGACATTACGACAGCTTGGCGACTCCACTGGGGCCCTTGAGAGTCAGGCCAGCAAATAATTTGTGTTATCCAAAAGCCTAATAAATTGAACCATTCTGTATATATGTGTTGTTATTCATTCATATTTTATTTACTTTGTTAATTATGTCATTCATGTGCATGTGCATAACATGAGCTCTACACCCGAGCTCCGTCCCTCTAGGAGGGAGTAAAGTACCTATTGCTTTCGTGAGGTCTAATGCCTCCGCAGTGGCTAGCGAAATACTCCCACTCAAATTGAACCTTTTCCGCTTGTAGCCTGTAATGGGTGAGGATTAGGGTGCCTTACTAGTTTGTGATGGACAAGGATGTAAGGAACAATTTGAGGACCTTTAGACTTTGACCTTAAACCACATATAGTGAACCTTAGAAGTGCCTACACCTAAGATAGAGCCCTTTCTACCCAATGATAGATATGCCCTGAAATTAGGACACAAAAAGGGTGTTTGTCTAATCATTTTGATTGTTTAACTTTGTGTGTTATTTTTATTATATGTAACATTATGCATCAGCATCACTTTCGTTTCATCCACGGAACTAACTATGTTGTTTGTCTGATTGTATGCATCTGTATTCTTTTCATGATCATGTTTCAACACAATCATTTGCATTCATTTCATACTAGATTTCATTCAAAAAATATACATTTCATTTGTGTATCAAAGCATCATACATAAGGTACAGCATAACATTTCTAATCATAAGTATGGTACTCAAGGTCCGAGGATAGCTCCATCTAGCGAAAACCTTGCTCATCCATACAACACAAGATCCAGAGCAAGGCAAATGGAGGAGGAAAGTTCTCATAGATTTGAAAAGCTAGAAAAAGCTCAGGAGAAAATTGAAAATGAACTTAGCAAAATTCTGGAGGCTCTCAATAATATGAATAAAGGAAAAGGAGTTGAAGGAAGTACAAGCCAGCAAGAAGTGGCTGACCTATTGTACCATCCAGGTTTTGGCCCACCTCAAGCCCAGTCTGCCCAAGAGGTCCCACCACAACATTTTGCATATCCAACATGTCCTGGAATGCCATCAGCTTTCAACCCAGGGCAGTATAATAGCTATATAAATCCTGTCTTCACTGAAAAGGCAGCAGAATCAATTCCTGATCTAGAAGAGAAAGAGAAGGAAAAGATAAGGGTGGAAGCTGAGGAAAGCTCTAAAATTAGCATGCTAGAGCAGAGGTTACGGGCTGTGGAAGGATTTAGCTTTTATGGGTCAGTTGATGCCGCTAGGCTCTGCCTAGTTCCTGATATGGTTATCCCCCATAAGTTCAAGGTACCAAAATTTGAAAAATATGATGGTACAAAGTGCCCCAAAACCCACATCACCATGTATTGCAGGAAGATGGCAGCTCATGCACATGATGAAAAACTCTTAAGGGTGTCTTCCAGGATAGTCTTACTGGTTCTGCTGCCAGGTGGTATGTTCAGTTGGATAGAACCCACATTCGCTCCTGGAGCGATATGGCTCATGACTTCATCAGCCAATATCGACACATCATCGATTTGGCTCCTGACCGTTTGTCTTTGCAGAACCTGGAGAAAAAGTCAAATGAGTCTTTTAAAGAGTATGCCCAGAGGTGGAGGGATATTGCTTCACAGGTACAACCTCCTCTGACAGAGAAAGAAACTACAGTGTTATTTTTTAGCACTTTGAAGCCTTCTTATTATGAAAAGATGATAGGAAATGCAACAAAGAATTTTGCCGACATGGTGATCTCTGGAGAAATTATTGAAAGTGCCATAAAAAATGGTAAGTTAAAAGGAGGAGAAACCAAGAAGACATCAGAAAAGAAAGAAGCTGAAGCTCAAGCTGTGAGCTTTGATAGACAACAATTCGGGGGTTATCAACCCTATCCATCCCAAGGTTACTCTCCATACTATCCTGCTGTGAATAATGCCTCATCCTACCCATACCAGCTAGCTCCACAACCATCTTATTCATCCACTTATCGCCTTAACATTCAAGCTCCTGTAAGAACCCAAATTCGTCCTACTCATCCAGCAAGTGGCTCACGAGAACAACGGACTACTCGAGAAAAATCTGTATTTGATCCAATCCCTATGACTTATACAGAGTTATATCGAGAACTCTATAATAGCCACTTGATTGCCCCCAGCCATGTGGAACCGCTTAAACCACCCTATCCAAAGTGGTATGATCCTACAGCCCATTGTGATTATCATTATGGAATTACTGGCCATTCTACTGAAAATTGCACTGCTTTAAAGTATAAGGTGCAACGGTTGATCAATGATGGAATGGTAAATTTTGATCAGGGAAAAACAACAACACCTCATGTTAGCGTACTGAGTGAAAGTCAAGAACAGAAAGGATCTGGAGAGTCACAATGAATTGAGGGGCAAGATGTCAATGGGGATTTCTTCACCTGATCATATAGGGAGCTAATTTTTAATGGAGATAAGGCGGGTTGAAGGTTTTTTGTCATTTTAAGATTTCTTTTCGAGTGATTGTTGGATTTCTTTGTGCAATATGATTTCACTTGTTATCATCTTAATAAGGGCAAGTTAATACATTTCATTACATTTTCTCTTTCACTTGACCATTATTCCATGCCCTGTTATCTTTCATAACTTCACATTCCCATTCTTAAATTTCAGATGATGAATATTTAGACAATGATAACAATGATTCTGGGATTTAATTTTGAGAACTCATCCACGTTGTAGACACCCAATTGGGTCCGGGCCCAGATCAATTGGGCCTGGCCCAATGGGTAAGGCCCATTTCAATCCTGTATTTTTTTTTTTTTCCTCTCCTTTTGTATTCTATGTATTTTATTATTATTATTATTATTATTATGTATATCTTTATTTATTTATTTATTTTTTATCAGATTAGATTTATATGTATTTTATTTATATAGTTATATATTTATTATTATATTATTATTATTTTATTTTTATTTATTTATTTATTTTTTCTTTTCTTTTTTTTCTCTCTAAATTATCTGTTCTGATTTTCTTCAGGTTATCAGATTTTATTGTTTTATATCTGTTCTAATTATCTATTATTTTATTTGATTTTTTTTTTTGGAAGGTTGAGATTGAAGCTGAAGAATCCTACTGGGAGTGGGGATTCAATCTAAAGAGTCCAATTGGATTCAAAGACTGAATTCCCGTCCAAGGTGGAGTTGGGATTGATCAGAAACTCCTGATCAATCCCTATATAAAGCACCCCCCTGGAACAGTCAAGAACACACAGAAAACAGTAAGCAAAGCTACTGATTTGAAAGAAAAGGAGGCGTATAGGAAGCTAAAAAAGGTTTAGGAGTGCTCTGGGAGTGAGAAAAAAATTTCTAGAAATTTCTGGCGAAAAAATTTTCTGGAAATTTCTGGGAAATTTCCAGATTCCGGCGAAAATTCCGGCAAAGTTTGAATATTCCGGCCAGAATTCCGGTCAACCTTGAAGTTTCCGGCGACCAGCCCAGTTTCCGGCGAAGAATCCCAGAAACCGGTGATCTTTCGGCAACTTCCGGCGAACTTCCGGCGAGATTTTCCAGATTCCGGCGAGAATTTCCAGAATCCGGCGAAATCCCACCGGTGTTCTTCAGTCTTTAGAGAGAAGGCAGAGAAAAGAAGGAAGAAGAGAGAGAGAGGAGAGGGGCGGTCTGCCGAAAAACAGAGGTTAGTGCCTTTTATACCCTCCCAAAACGACGTCGTTTTGGCTTTAAGTTAATAAGAGGATCCGCGCGTTTTGCCGAACCCGACCCGACCCGAAGCGTCGACCCGATTCTGACCCGCGCGTGCCAGCCCCCCTCCGAGCCGAGCCGAGCCGAGCCGTTCTTTCCGAGCCGCTTCTCCGAGCCGTTTTCTCTTCCTTGAGTCGAGCCGAGCCGAGCCGCGATCCGAGCCGCTCCAGGTTTTTTTTTTTTTTTTTTGAATTTTTTTTTTATTTGACTTTGATTTTGATCTTGATTTTTTTTTTCTTTTTTTTTTTTTTTCATCTTCTTTAATTAATCCGACGACGGAGCCTCTGCAAGTGAAACAGTAGTTTTTCTTGTATACTCTTGAGGTGAGGGAATTTTCTCAATTTTCTGCTAAAAGTATTAGAGTCAATTGAGAATAATTTCCAATAATTAATTGGATGATTTTGTATTTTTTTAATAAATCCGACGACGGAGCCTCTGCAAGTGAAACAGTAGTTTTTCTTGCATACTCTTGAGGTGAGGGAATTTTCTCAATTTTCTGCTAAAAGTATTAGAGTTAATTGAGAATAATTTCCAATAATTAATTGGATGATTTTGTTTTTTCTTTAATAAATCCGACGACGGAGCCCCTGCAAGTGAAACAGTAGTTTTTCTTGCATACTCCTGAGGTGAGGGAATTTTCTCAATTTTCTGCTAAAAGTATTAGAGTCAATTGAGAATAATTTCCAACAACTAATTACTTGGTAAAATTTTAAGGCTTTTGGATAACACAAATTTAAGCTGGTACCATCTTTTGATGGGCGTTGTGAGGGTGCTACAACCTTCCTCACACGTAACCGAACTCCCGAACTTTGTTCTGGTTAGCAGACCTGAACCTATTCTTTTAGGGACCCTCAAGCTTAGGTGTTCCCTGAAAGGACAGATTCTTTAGGTGGCCAATCGCACCTAGATAAAAAAGATTGGTGGCGACTCCCTGAAAGTCAATGTCTGGCGATAGATCCCCGGATCTAGACGTTATGACAGCTTGGCGACTCCACTGGGGACCTTGAGAGTCAGGCCAGCAAATAATTTGTGTTATCCAAAAGCCTAATAAAATTGAACCTTGTTGTATATATGTGTTGTTATTCATTCATATTTTATTTACTTTGTTAATTATGTCATTCATGTGCATGTGCATAACATGAGCTCTACACCCGAGCTCCGTCCCTCTAGGAGGGAGTAAAGTACCTATTGCTTTCGTGAGGTCTAATGCCTCCGTAGTGGCTAGCGAAATACTCCCACTCAAATTGAACCTTTTTCGCTTGTAGCCTGTAATGGGTGAGGATTAGGGTGCCTTACTAGTCTGTGATGGACAAGGATGTAAGGAACAATTTGAGGACCTTTAGACTCTGACTTTAAAACCACATGTAGTGAACCTTAAGAGTGCCTAAACCTAGGATAGAACCCTTTCTACCCAATGATAGATATACCCTGAAATTAGGACACAAAAAGAGTGTTTGTCTAATCATTTTGATTGTTTAACTTTGTGTATCATTTTCATTATCATATGTAACATTATGCATCAGCATCACTTTCATGTCATCCATGAAACTAACTACGTTGTTTGTCTGATTGTATACATCTGCATTATTTTCATGACCATGTTCTAACACAATCAGTTGCATCCATTTCACACTAGATTTTATTCAAAAAAATGTGCATTTCATTTGAGCATCATACATAAAGCATAGCATAACATTTCTGATCATGAGTATGGTACTCAAGGTTCCAGGATAGCTCCATCTAGCGAAAACCCTGCTCATCCATACAACACAAGATCCAGAGCCAGGCAAATGGAGGAGGAAAGTTCCCATAGATTTGAAAAGTTAGAAAAAGCTCAAGAGAAGATTGAAAGTGAACTAAGCAAGATTCTGGAGGCTCTTAATAACATGAATAAAGGAAAAAGAGTTGAAGAAAGTACAAGCCAGCAAATTCCCTCATTACAAGAAATGGCTGACCCTCTGTACCCTCCGGGTTTTGGCCCACCTCAAGCCCAGTCTACTCAAGAGGCCCCGCCACAACATTTCACATATCCTGGAATGCCATCAGCTTTCAACACAGGACAGTATAACAGCTATGTAAATCCTGTCTTCACTGAAAAGGCAGCAGATCCAATTCCTGATCTAGATGACTTAAAAGAGAAGGAGAAGGAAAAAATGAAGGTGGAAGCAAAAGAAAGTTCTAAGATTAGCATGCTAGAGCAAAGGCTAAGGGCTGTGGAAGGATTTAGCTTTTATGGGTCAGTAGATGCTGCTGGGCTCTGCCTAGTCCCTGATGTGGTTATTCCCTATAAGTTCAAAGTACCGAAATTTGAAAAATATGATGGTACAAAATGCCCCAAAATTCACATCACAATGTATTGTCGAAAAATGGCAGCTCATGCACATGATGAAAAACTCTTGATGCATGTTTTCCAGGACAGTCTTACTGGCTCTGCCGCCAGATGGTATGTTCAGTTGGATAGGACTCGTATTCGCTCTTGGAGTGATATGGCACATGACTTCATCAGTCAATATCGACACATTATCGATTTGGCTCCTGATCGTTTGTCTTTGCAGAATCTGGAGAAAAAGTCAAACGAGTCTTTTAAAGAGTACGCCCAGAGATGGAGAGATATAGCTTCACAGGTACAACCTCCTCTGACAGAAAAAGAGACCACAGTGCTGTTTGTTAGCACTTTGAAACCTCCCTATTATGAAAAGATGATAGGGAATGCAACTAAGAATTTTGCTGACATGGTGATCTCTGGAGAAATTATTGAAAGTGCCATAAAAAATGGCAAGTTAAAAGGAGGAGAAACCAAGAAGGCATCAGAAAAGAAAGAAGCTGAAGCTCAAGCTGTGAGCTTTGATAGACAACAATTCAGGGGTTATCAACCCTATCCATCCCAAGGCTACTCTCCATACTATCCCGCTGTGAATAATGCCTCATCCTACCCATACCAGCTAGCTCCTCAACCATCTTATTCATCCACTTATTCGCCTTAACATTCAAGCTCCTGTAAAACCCCAATCCGCCCTACAACTGGACCCAGTCAGTGGCTCACGGAGGAACAACGGACTAATCGAGAAGAAACCTGTATTTGATCCAATCCCTATGACTTATACAGAGTTATATCGAGAGCTTTAAATAGCCATTTGATTGCCCCAGCCATGTGGAGCCACTTAAAACCACCCTATACCAGTGGTATGATCCTACAGCCCAATGCGACTATCACTATGGAATTACTGGCATTCTACTGAAATTGCAACTGCTTAAAGTATAAGGTGCACGTTGATCAATGATGGAATGGTAAGTTTTGATCAAGGAAAAGCAACAACATCCAATGTTAGTGTTTTGAGTGAAAGTCAAGAACAGAAAGGATCTGGAGAGTCACAATAATTGAGGGGCAAGATGTCAATGGGGATTCTTCACCTGATCATATAGGGGGCTATTTTTAATGAAGATAAGGCGGGTTGAAGTTTTTTTGTCATTTTAAGATTTCTTTGCAAGTAATGTTAGATTTCTTTTTTGCAATATGACTTCATTTGTTATCATTTTAATAAAGGCAAGTCAATGCATTTCATTACATTTTTCTCTTTCACTTGACCATTATTCCATACCCCGGTACCTTTCATTCCCATTCTTAAATTTCAGATGATGAATGTTTAGACAATGATAATAATAATTCTGGGATTTAATTTTGAGAACTCATTCACATTAATATGAAGAGATGATTTGGGCAAGAAGTAAGCTGTTGCTGGAAGTGAAATAGATATGTTTTGAAGATGTGCAATCTTTCATACAGGATCATGAGCTTTGTTCAATAGATGATATTCAAGAAAAGTATTCACAATTGAGATGAAGAATGGCCATCTTTCTTTTACCATTGGAAAAACTATTTATTGTTACTCTTTTGAGCCTATCATTTTTTTTCTGAAGAACCCCAACCAAGGATCACCCTCTACACTGGGGGGTAATTTTTGAAAAAAATCACAAAGATCTCAAAAAAAAAAAAAAAAAAAAGGGAAAAAACACCACAAAAGGTCTCAAAGATGGAAAGAGAAAGAAAAGATACGTGCCACACATGACTTGGGGCAAAGTAATGAGAATCCTTTGTGTGAGGAAAGAAAAAAGTGGTGAAATGATGTGGGGGCAAAATGCCAAGCTACATCAAATGATCCTTCGGTTTTGAACCTTTTCAATACATGTTTTGAGCCTATTATATCCATTTTTTTTATGACCCTTCACCTTGGCCTACATTACAACCTTGAAAAGTCCATTTAGATCAAGTGTGAATACTCAATTTGAATGATCATATGTTGGACGAAGGCATGCTCATGAGGAAGCAATGAAACAGTGCTCTAAAGTTGGATGTATGAAAGATATCAACAATAGATGAAAAATGAGAAAAAAGAAGATGAAAAAAAAAAAAGAAAAAAAAAGAAAAAAAAATGAGAAAATGAAAAAAAGATATTCAAATTGAAAACCCGAAAGGGTGATTTTGATAAAAAAAAAAAAAAAAAAAAAAAAAAAAAACAAAAAAAAGAGATCCAGGTCAAATGGCCCACGTAAATAGAAGAAATCTGAGGATCCTTCAAAGACTGGGGCAAGTTTGCCAAGCTCAAGTTGACTTCAACAGTAAATGGAATGAGTTTTTGAAAAAGAATCTTAGATTAATGTTGAGAATTGTCTGAATTTTCATCATTTGGACATACCGTCCATTCCAATGACATGTATCCAATTTGTTTCCTTTTTCATTTGCTTTGTACCAAAACAGATCTTCATTGATTATCTTGACCATAATTCACCTTGTGTTCCTCTTATTGTTACACCCCCAGAATGAATTGAGAAAATGTTTGATTACATTATATTTGTCAAGATTTGAAATGATAATGAATGAATGAATATGTGCTTAAAAGAGTCTTGTATTCATTTGAAAAGAAATCTAAGATGATGAAGAAATGGTAGAAACCTAAAGGAGCTGATGATTTGAAAAGATATATGATGTGACAAATGGAAAATATGATGGGGCAAATTTTGAAAAGTGGTGAGTACAAGGATGAATTGAATCGATATGACTTGCAAGTTATGATTGAATGATGAGAACAATTAGTGGACAGAGTTTATTTTGGAATGGTTAAGGTTGAGACAATGACCCAGTGATGTTGAATGAAACTTGTTTTGAAATTTGTTAGTGCTGAGAAATTCATTGAATGATGGTCAAGTGATGATCGATTGATGAAGCTTATTCCAAAGTATTGAGAAACTGAACAAAGAAGAATGTGATAATTGAGAGCTACACTGGTTCGATCTTAGAAGAGCAGTGTGATTGGATCTCTGAAGAATCAAAGGGCTTGACACCCAAGAAAAAAAAGAGCTAGAGAAACTTGAGTACCATACATTGAATAGGAATTAATTGGTCAACATTTGCATAGCATGCATTGAAATTCATATGCATTTGCACAGCATACACTACTTTCAGGAGAATATAGTGTATAAATTCAAGAAGCAGGGGTGTTCCAACATCCCACATGGAGAAGACAAATATGAAGATATTTTGCAAAACTGAAAAAGAGAAAGCTTGTCAGGTAAGTTTCCTAATCCTTGAAATAGGATGTCTTTAGGTATCAGGGTTGATTTATAAGACCTTTGGGCATAATCTCCTGAAATCCCTTCAAACACAACTTTCAACTCCTTTGGACATGATTGTCAAGGAGCAATTTAATTTTCAAGTTCGTTGCCTCTGTTTAGAGGAGCAATTTACATTTCAAGTTCGTTGCCTCTGTTTAGAGGAGCAATTTACTATTCCAAAGTTCCGTTGCCTCTGTTTAGAGGAGCAATTTACTTTTCAAAGTCGTGGTGCCTCTGTTGAGAGGAGCAATTTATTTTTCAAAGTCGTGGTGCCTCTGTTGAGAGGAGCAATTTACTTTTCAAAGTCGTGGTGCCTCTGTTGAGAGGAGCAATTTACTTTTCAAAGTCGTGGTGCCTCTGTTGAGAGGAGCAATTTACTTTTCAAAGTCGTTGCCTCTGTTTAGAGGAGCAATTTACTTTTCAAAGTCGTGGTACCTCTGTTGAGAGGAGCAATTTACTTTTCAAAGTCGTGGTACCTCTGTTGAGAGGAGCAATTTACTTTTCAAAGTCCGTTGCCTCTGTTTAGAGGAGCAATTTACTTTTCAAAGTCGTGGTGCCTCTGTTGAGAGGAGCAATTTACTTTTCAAAGTCGTGGTACCTCTGTTGAGAGGAGCAATTTACTTTCCAAAGTCCATTGCCTCTGTTTAGAGGAGCAATTTACTTTCAAAAGTCGTTGAGTCTCTGTTTAGAGGAGCTTCAGCAAAAAAAAAAAAACAAAAAACAAAAAAACAAAAAAAAAAAAATCAAAAAATCAAAAAATCAAAAAAATCAAAACAAAAATAAAAAAAATCAAAAAATGTTGAGTTGAGTCTTGATTGGGTGTCTACGTCTTTGCGCAATTTCTGTTTCACAGAAAATGTGCAAAGAGGGGCAGCTGTAGACACCCAATTGGGTCCGGGCCCAGATCAATTGGGCCTGGCCCAAATGGGTAAGGCCCATTTCAATCCTGTATTTTTTTTTTTCCTCTCCTTTTGTATTCTATGTATTTTATTATTATTATTATTATTATTATGTATATCTTTATTTATTTATTTATTTTTATCAGATTAGATTTATATGTATTTTATTTATATAGTTATATATTTATTATTATATTATTATTATTTTATTTTATTTATTTATTTATTTTTTCTTTTCTTTTTTTCTCTCTAAATTATCTGTTCTGATTTTCTTCAGGTTATCAGATTTTATTGTTTTATATCTGTTCTAATTATCTATTATTTTTATTTGATTTTTTTTTTTTGGAAGGTTGAGATTGAAGCTGAAGAATCCTACTGGGAGTGGGGATTCAATCTAAAGAGTCCAATTGGATTCAAGACTGAATTCCCGTCCAAAGAGGAGTTGGGATTGATCAGAAACTCCTGATCAATCCCTATATAAGCACCCCTGGAACAGTCAAGAACACACAGAAAACAGTAAGCAAAGCTACTGATTTGAAAGAAAAGGAGGCGTTAGGAAGCTAAAAAAGGTTTAGGAGTGCTCTGGGAGTGAGAAAAAAAATTTCTAGAAATTTCTGGCGAAAAAAATTTTCTGGAAATTTCTGGGAAATTTCCAGATTCCGGCGAAAATTCCGGCAAAGTTTGAATATTCCGGCCAGAATTCCGGTCAACCTTGAAGTTTCCGGCGACCAGCCAGTTTCCGGCGAAGAATCCCAGAAACCGGTGATCTTCGGCAACTTCCCGGCGAACTTCCGGCGAGATTTTCCAGATTCCGGCGAGAATTTCCAGAATCCGGCGAAATCCCACCGGTGTTCTTTCAGTCTTTAGAGAGAAGGCAGAGAAAAGAAGGAAGAAGAGAGAGAGAGGAGAGGGGCGGTCTGCCGAAAAACAGAGGTTAGTGCCTTTTATACCCTCCCAAAACGACGTCGTTTTGGCTTTAAGTTAATAAGAGGATCCGCGCGTTTTGCCGAACCCGACCCGACCCGAAGCGTCGACCCGATTCTGACCCGCGCGTGCCAGCCCCTCCGAGCCGAGCCGAGCCGAGCCGTTCTTCCCGAGCCGCTTCTCGAGCCGTTTTCTCTTCCTTGAGCCGAGCCGAGCCGAGCCGCGATCCGAGCCGCTCCAGGTTTTTTTTTTTTTTTTTTTTTTTTTTTTTTTTTTTTTCATCTTCTTTAATTAATCCGACGACGGAGCCTCTGCAAGTGAAACAGTAGTTTTTCTTGTATACTCTTGAGGTGAGGGAATTTTCTCAATTTTCTGCTAAAAGTATTAGAGTCAATTGAGAATAATTTCCAATAATTAATTGGATGATTTTGTATTTTTTTAATAAATCCGACGACGGAGCCTCTGCAAGTGAAACAGTAGTTTTTCTTGCATACTCTTGAGGTGAGGGAATTTTCTCAATTTTCTGCTAAAAGTATTAGAGTTAATTGAGAATAATTTCCAATAATTAATTGGATGATTTTGTTTTTTCTTTAATAAATCCGACGACGGAGCCCCTGCAAGTGAAACAGTAGTTTTTCTTGCATACTCCTGAGGTGAGGGAATTTTCTCAATTTTCTGCTAAAAGTATTAGAGTCAATTGAGAATAATTTCAACAACTAATTACTTGGTAAAATTTTAAGGCTTTTGGATAACACAAATTTAAGCTGGTACCATCTTTTGATGGGCGTTGTGAGGGTGCTACAACCTTCCTCACACGTAACCGAACTCCCGAACTTTGTTCTGGTTAGCAGACCTGAACCTATTCTTTTAGGGACCCTCAAGCTTAGGTGTTCCCTGAAAGGACAGATTCTTTAGGTGGCCAATCGCACCTAGATAAAAAAGATTGGTGGCGACTCCCTGAAAGTCAATGTCTGGCGATAGATCCCCGGATCTAGACGTTATGACAGCTTGGCGACTCCACTGGGGACCTTGAGAGTCAGGCCAGCAAATAATTTGTGTTATCCAAAAGCCTAATAAAATTGAACCTTGTTGTATATATGTGTTGTTATTCATTCATATTTTATTTACTTTGTTAATTATGTCATTCATGTGCATGTGCATAACATGAGCTCTACACCCGAGCTCCGTCCCTCTAGGAGGGAGTAAAGTACCTATTGCTTTCGTGAGGTCTAATGCCTCCGTAGTGGCTAGCGAAATACTCCCACTCAAATTGAACCTTTTTCGCTTGTAGCCTGTAATGGGTGAGGATTAGGGTGCCTTACTAGTCTGTGATGGACAAGGATGTAAGGAACAATTTGAGGACCTTTAGACTCTGACTTTAAAACCACATGTAGTGAACCTTAAGAGTGCCTAAACCTAGGATAGAACCCTTTCTACCCAATGATAGATATACCCTGAAATTAGGACACAAAAAGAGTGTTTGTCTAATCATTTTGATTGTTTAACTTTGTGTATCATTTTCATTATCATATGTAACATTATGCATCAGCATCACTTTCATGTCATCCATGAAACTAACTACGTTGTTTGTCTGATTGTATACATCTGCATTATTTTCATGACCATGTTCTAACACAATCAGTTGCATCCATTTCACACTAGATTTTATTCAAAAAAATGTGCATTTCATTTGAGCATCATACATAAAGCATAGCATAACATTTCTGATCATGAGTATGGTACTCAAGGTTCCAGGATAGCTCCATCTAGCGAAAACCCTGCTCATCCATACAACACAAGATCCAGAGCCAGGCAAATGGAGGAGGAAAGTTCCCATAGATTTGAAAAGTTAGAAAAAGCTCAAGAGAAGATTGAAAGTGAACTAAGCAAGATTCTGGAGGCTCTTAATAACATGAATAAAGGAAAAAGAGTTGAAGAAAGTACAAGCCAGCAAATTCCCTCATTACAAGAAATGGCTGACCCTCTGTACCCTCCGGGTTTTGGCCCACCTCAAGCCCAGTCTACTCAAGAGGCCCCGCCACAACATTTCACATATCCTGGAATGCCATCAGCTTTCAACACAGGACAGTATAACAGCTATGTAAATCCTGTCTTCACTGAAAAGGCAGCAGATCCAATTCCTGATCTAGATGACTTAAAAGAGAAGGAGAAGGAAAAAATGAAGGTGGAAGCAAAAGAAAGTTCTAAGATTAGCATGCTAGAGCAAAGGCTAAGGGCTGTGGAAGGATTTAGCTTTTATGGGTCAGTAGATGCTGCTGGGCTCTGCCTAGTCCCTGATGTGGTTATTCCCTATAAGTTCAAAGTACCGAAATTTGAAAAATATGATGGTACAAAATGCCCCAAAATTCACATCACAATGTATTGTCGAAAAATGGCAGCTCATGCACATGATGAAAAACTCTTGATGCATGTTTTCCAGGACAGTCTTACTGGCTCTGCCGCCAGATGGTATGTTCAGTTGGATAGGACTCGTATTCGCTCTTGGAGTGATATGGCACATGACTTCATCAGTCAATATCGACACATTATCGATTTGGCTCCTGATCGTTTGTCTTTGCAGAATCTGGAGAAAAAGTCAAATGAGTCTTTTAAAGAGTACGCCCAGAGATGGAGAGATATAGCTTCACAGGTACAACCTCCTCTGACAGAAAAAGAGACCACAGTGCTGTTTGTTAGCACTTTGAAACCTCCCTATTATGAAAAGATGATAGGGAATGCAACTAAGAATTTTGCTGACATGGTGATCTCTGGAGAAATTATTGAAAGTGCCATAAAAAATGGCAAGTTAAAAGGAGGAGAAACCAAGAAGGCATCAGAAAAGAAAGAAGCTGAAGCTCAAGCTGTGAGCTTTGATAGACAACAATTCAGGGGTTATCAACCCTATCCATCCCAAGGCTACTCTCCATACTATCCCGCTGTGAATAATGCCTCATCCTACCCATACCAGCTAGCTCCTCAACCATCTTATTCATCCACTTATCGCCTTAACATTCAAGCTCCTGTAAGAACCCAAATCCGCCCTACTGACCCAGCCAGTGGCTCACGAGAACAACGGACTAATCGAGAAAAACCTGTATTTGATCCAATCCCTATGACTTATACAGAGTTATATCGAGAGCTTTATAATAGCCATTTGATTGCCCCCAGCCATGTGGAGCCACTTAAACCACCCTACCCAAAGTGGTATGATCCTACAGCCCACTGCGACTATCACTATGGAATTACTGGCCATTCTACTGAAAATTGCACTGCTTTAAAGTATAAGGTGCAACGGTTGATCAATGATGGAATGGTAAGTTTTGATCAAGGAAAAGCAACAACATCCAATGTTAGTGTTTTGAGTGAAAGTCAAGAACAGAAAGGATCTGGAGAGTCACAATGAATTGAGGGGCAAGATGTCAATGGGGATTTCTTCACCTGATCATATAGGGGGCTAATTTTTAATGAAGATAAGGCGGGTTGAAGTTTTTTTTGTCATTTTAAGATTTCTTTGCAAGTAATGTTAGATTTCTTTTTTGCAATATGACTTCATTTGTTATCATTTTAATAAAGGCAAGTCAATGCATTTCATTACATTTTTCTCTTTCACTTGACCATTATTCCATACCCCGGTACCTTTCATTCCCATTCTTAAATTTCAGATGATGAATGTTTAGACAATGATAATAATAATTCTGGGATTTAATTTTGAGAACTCATTCACATTAATATGAAGAGATGAATTTGGGGCAAGAAGTAAGCTGTTGCTGGAAGTGAAATAGATATGTTTTGAAGATGTGCAATCTTTCATACAGGAATCATGAGCTTTGTTCAATAGATGATATTCAAGACAAAGTATTCACAATTGAGTGAAGAATGGCCATCTTTCTTTTACCATTGGAAAAACCATTTATTGTTACTCTTTTGAGCCTATCATTTTTTTTTCTGAAGAACCCCAACCAAGGATCACCCTCTACACTGGGGGGGTAATTTTTTGAAAAAATCACAAAGATCTCAAAAAAAAAAAAAAAAAAAAAAAAAAACACCACAAAAGGTCTCAAAGATGGAAAGAGAAAGAAAAGATACGTGCCACACATGACTTGGGGCAAAGTAATGAGAATCCTTTGTGTGAGAAAAAAAAAGTGGTGAAATGATGTGGGGGCAAAATGCCAAGCTACATCAAATGATCCTTCGGTTTTGAACCTTTTCAATACATGTTTTGAGCCTATTATATCCATTTTTTTATGACCCTTCACCTTGGCCTACATTACAACCTTGAAAAGTCCATTTAGATCAAGTGTGAATACTCAATTTGAATGATCATATGTTGGACGAAGGCATGCTCATGAGGAAGCAATGAACAGTGCTCTAAAGTTGGATGTATGAAAGATATCAACAATAGATGAAAAATGAGAAAAAAGAAGATGAAAAAAAAAAAAAGAAAAAAAAAAGAAAAAAAAATGAGAAAATGAAAAAAAGATATTCAAATTGAAAACCCGAAAGGGTGATTTTGATAAAAAAAAAAAAAAAAAAAAAAAAAAAAAAAGAGATCCAGGTCAAATGGCCCACGTAAATAGAAGAAATCTGAGGATCCTTCAAAGACTGGGGCAAAGTTTGCCAAGCTCAAGTTGACTTCAACAGTAAATGGAATGAGTTTTTGAAAAAGAATCTTAGATTAATGTTGAGAATTGTCTGAATTTTCATCATTTGGACATACCGTCCATTCCAATGACATGTATCCAATTTGTTTCCTTTTTCATTTGCTTTGTACCAAAACAGATCTTCATTGATTATCTTGACCATAATTCACCTTGTGTTCCTCTTATTGTTACACCCCAGAATGAATTGAGAAAATGTTTGATTACATTATATTTGTCAAGATTTGAAATGATAATGAATGAATGAATATGTGCTTAAAAGAGTCTTGTATTCATTTGAAAAGAAATCTAAGATGATGAAGAAATGGTAGAAACCTAAAGGAGCTGATGATTTGAAAAGATATATGATGTGACCAAATGGAAAATATGATGGGGCAAATTTTGAAAAGTGGTGAGTACAAGGATGAATTGAATCGATATGACTTGCAAGTTATGATTGAATGATGAGAACAATTAGTGGACAGAGTTTATTTTGGAATGGTTAAGGTTGAGACAATGACCCAGTGATGTTGAATGAAACTTGTTTTGAAATTTGTTAGTGCTGAGAAATTCATTGAATGATGGTCAAGTGATGATCGATTGATGAAGCTTATTCCAAAGTAAGAAACTGAACAAAGAAGAATGTGATAATTGAGAGCTACACTGGTTCGATCTTAGAAGAGCAGTGTGATTGGATCTCTGAAGAATCAAAGGGCTTGACACCCAAGAAAAAAAGAGCTAGAGAAACTTGAGTACCGTACATTGAATAGGAATTAATTGGTCAACATTTGCATAGCATGCATTGAAATTCATATGCATTTGCACAGCATACACTACTTTCAGGAGAATATAGTGTATAAATTCAAGAAGCAGGGTGTTCCAACATCCCACATGGAGAAGACAAATATGAAGATATTTTGCAAAACTGAAAAAGAGAAAGCTTGTCAGGTAAGTTTCCTAATCCTTGAAATAGGATGTCTTTAGGTATCAGGGTTGATTTATAAGACCTTTGGGCATAATCTCCTGAAATCCCTTCAAACACAACTTTCAACTCCTTTGGACATGATTGTCAAGGAGCAATTTAATTTTCAAGTTCGTTGCCTCTGTTTAGAGGAGCAATTTACATTTCAAGTTCGTTGCCTCTGTTTAGAGGAGCAATTTACTTTTCAAAGTTCCGTTGCCTCTGTTTAGAGGAGCAATTTACTTTTCAAAGTTGGTGCCTCTGTTGAGAGGAGCAATTTATTTTTCAAAGTCGTGGTGCCTCTGTTGAGAGGAGCAATTTACTTTTCAAAGTCGTGTACCTCTGTTGAGAGGAGCAATTTACTTTTCAAAGTCGTGGTACCCTTGAGAGGAGCAATTTACTTTTCAAAGTCCGTTGCCTCTGTTTAGAGGAGCAATTTACTTTTCAAAGTCGTGGTACCTCTGTTGAGAGGAGCAATTTACTTTTCAAAGTCGTGGTACCTCTGTTGAGAGGAGCAATTTACTTTTCAAAGTCCGTTGCCTCTGTTTAGAGGAGCAATTTACTTTTCAAAGTCGTGGTGCCTCTGTTGAGAGGAGCAATTTACTTTTCAAAGTCGTGGTACCTCTGTTGAGAGGAGCAATTTACTTTCCAAAGTCCATTGCCTCTGTTTAGAGGAGCAATTTACTTTCAAAAGTCGTTGAGTCTCTGTTTAGAGGAGCTTCAGCAAAAAAAAAAAACAAAAAAACCAAAAAAACAAAAAAATCAAAAAAATCAAAAAAATCAAAACAAAAATAAAAAAAATCAAAAAATGTTGAGTTGAGTCTTGATTGGGTGTCTACGTCTTTGCGCAATTTCTGTTTCACAGAAAATGTGCAAAGAGGGGCAGCTGTAGACACCCAATTGGGTCCGGGCCCAGATCAATTGGGTCTGGCCCAAATGGGTAAGGCCCATTTCAATCCTGTATTTTTTTTTTCCTCTCCTTTTGTATTCTATGTATTTTATTATTATTATTATTATTATTATGTATATCTTTATTTATTTATTTATTTTTTATCAGATTAGATTTATATGTATTTTATTTATATAGTTATATATTTATTATTATATTATTATTATTTTATTTTTATTTATTTATTTATTTTTTCTTTTCTTTTTTTTCTCTCTAAATTATCTGTTCTGATTTTCTTCAGGTTATCAGATTTTATTGTTTTATATCTGTTCTAATTATCTATTATTTTTATTTGATTTTTTTTTTTTGGAAGGTTGAGATTGAAGCTGAAGAATCCTACTGGGAGTGGGGATTCAATCTAAAGAGTCCAATTGGATTCAAAGACTGAATTCCCGTCCAAGGTGGAGTTGGGATTGATCAGAAACTCCTGATCAATCCCTATATAAAGCACCCCCCTGGAACAGTCAAGAACACACAGAAAACAGTAAGCAAAGCTACTGATTTGAAAGAAAAGGAGGCGTATAGGAAGCTAAAAAAGGTTTAGGAGTGCTCTGGGAGTGAGAAAAAAATTTCTAGAAATTTCTGGCGAAAAAATTTTCTGGAAATTTCTGGGAAATTTCCAGATTCCGGCGAAAATTCCGGCAAAGTTTGAATATTCCGGCCAGAATTCCGGTCAACCTTGAAGTTTCCGGCGACCAGCCCAGTTTCCGGCGAAGAATCCCAGAAACCGGTGATCTTTCGGCAACTTCCGGCGAACTTCCGGCGAGATTTTCCAGATTCCGGCGAGAATTTCCAGAATCCGGCGAAATCCCACCGGTGTTCTTCAGTCTTTAGAGAGAAGGCAGAGAAAAGAAGGAAGAAGAGAGAGAGAGGAGAGGGGCGGTCTGCCGAAAAACAGAGGTTAGTGCCTTTTATACCCTCCCAAAACGACGTCGTTTTGGCTTTAAGTTAATAAGAGGATCCGCGCGTTTTGCCGAACCCGACCCGACCCGAAGCGTCGACCCGATTCTGACCCGCGCGTGCCAGCCCCCCTCCGAGCCGAGCCGAGCCGAGCCGCTTCTCCGAGCCGTTTTCTCTTCCTTGAGCCGAGCCGAGCCGAGCCGCGATCCGAGCCGCTCCAGGTTTTTTTTTTTTTTTTTTTTTTTTTTTTTATTTGACTTTGATTTTGATCTTGATTTTTTTTTTCTTTTTTTTTTTTTTTCATCTTCTTTAATTAATCCGACGACGGAGCCTCTGCAAGTGAAACAGTAGTTTTTCTTGTATACTCTTGAGGTGAGGGAATTTTCTCAATTTTCTGCTAAAAGTATTAGAGTCAATTGAGAATAATTTCCAATAATTAATTGGATGATTTTGTATTTTTTTAATAAATCCGACGACGGAGCCTCTGCAAGTGAAACAGTAGTTTTTCTTGCATACTCTTGAGGTGAGGGAATTTTCTCAATTTTCTGCTAAAAGTATTAGAGTTAATTGAGAATAATTTCCAATAATTAATTGGATGATTTTGTTTTTTCTTTAATAAATCCGACGACGGAGCCCCTGCAAGTGAAACAGTAGTTTTTCTTGCATACTCCTGAGGTGAGGGAATTTTCTCAATTTTCTGCTAAAAGTATTAGAGTCAATTGAGAATAATTTCCAACAACTAATTACTTGGTAAAATTTTAAGGCTTTTGGATAACACAAATTTAAGCTGGTACCATCTTTTGATGGGCGTTGTGAGGGTGCTACAACCTTCCTCACACGTAACCGAACTCCCGAACTTTGTTCTGGTTAGCAGACCTGAACCTATTCTTTTAGGGACCCTCAAGCTTAGGTGTTCCCTGAAAGGACAGATTCTTTAGGTGGCCAATCGCACCTAGATAAAAAAGATTGGTGGCGACTCCCTGAAAGTCAATGTCTGGCGATAGATCCCCGGATCTAGACGTTATGACACACGTCAATGTGAGGAGATGATTTGAGCAAAAAGTAAGCTGTTACTGAAGGTGAAATAGATATGTCTTGAAGATGTGCAATCTTTTATACAAGTTTATGAGCTTTGTTCAATAGATGATGTTCAAGAAAGGTATTCACAATTGAGATGAAAAATGGCCGTCTTTCTTTTACCATTTGAAAAACCATTTATTGTTACCCCTTTGAGCTTATCATTTATTTTTTTTAAGAACCCCAACCAAGGATCACCCTCTACACTGGAGGGTAATTTTTGAAAAAAAAAAAAAAAAAAAAAAAACACCACAAAAGGTCTCAAAAATGGAAAGAGAAAGAAAAGCAAAAGAAAAATAAAAGCCACACATGACTTGGCAAAGTAATGAGAATCCTTTGTGTGAGGAAAGAGAAAAGTAGTGAAATGATGTGGGGGCAAAATGCCAAGCTGTATCAAATGATCCTTTGGTTTTGAACCTTTTTAATACATGTTTTGAGCCTATTATATCCATTTTTTTATAACCCTTCACCTTGGCCTACGTTACAATCTTGAAAAGTCCATTTGGATCAAGTGTGAATACTCAACTTGAATGATCATAAGTTGAGCAAAGACATGCTCATGATGAAGCAATGGAATCATGCTACATGAAAAATATCAACACTGGATGAAAAATGAGAAAAGAGAAAAAAAAAAAAAAGGGGAAAAAATGAAAAAAGAGATCCAAATTGAAAACCTGAAAGGGTGATTTTGGTACCAAAAAAAAAAAAAAAAAGGATCCAGGTCAAATGGCTCACATGAATGGAAGATCAAAGACATCTGAAGAACCCTCAAAGACTGGGGCAAAGTTCGCCAAGCTCAAGTTGACTTCAACAGTAAATGGAATGAGTTTTTGAAAAAGAATCCTAGATTAATGTTGAAAATTGTCTGAATATTCATCATTTGGACATACCATTCACCCCAATGACATGTATCCAATTTATTTCGTTTCTCATTTGTTCTGTACCAAAATAGATCTTCATTGATTATCTTTGCCATAGTTCACTTTCTGTTCCCTTATTGTTACACCCTTAGAATGAATTGAGAAAATGCTTGATTGCATTGTACTTGTCAAGATTTGAAATGATAATGAATGAATGAATACGTGCTTAAAAGAGTTTTTATTCATTTGAAAAGAAATCTAAGATGATGGTGGTGACAAAATGGTAGAGACCTAAAAGAGATGATTTGAAAAGATATATGATGTGATCAAATGAAGAATATAATGGGGCAAATCTTGAAAAGTGATGAATTGATCGATATGACTTGCAAGTTATGATTGAATGATGAGAACAATCAGTGGACAGAGTTTGTTTTGGAATGGTTAATGCTGAGACAATGACCCAGTGATGGTGGATGAAACTTGTTTTGAAATTTGTTAGTCAAGTGATGATCAATTGATAGAGTTTATTCCAAAGTATTGAGAAACTGAACAAGGAAAAATGTGAGCTACACTGGTTCGATCTTAGAAGAGCAGTGCAATTGGATCCTTGAGGAATCAAAGGGCTTGACACCCAAGAAAGAAAAAAAAGAGCTTGAGAAACTTGAGTACCATACATTGAACAGGAATTAATTGGCCAACATTTGCATAGCATGCATTGAAATTCATATGCATTTGCATAGCATACACTACTTTCAGGAAAGTATAGTGTACAAATTCAAGAAGCATGGGTGTTCCAACATCCCACATGAAAAAGACAGATATGAAAAGACTTTGCAAGTTTGAGAAGAAACTTGTCAGGTAAGTTCCTAATCCTTGAAATAGGATGTCTCTTGGTATCAGGGTTGATTTATAAGACCTTTGGGCATAATCTCCTGAAATCCCTTCAAACACAACTTTCAACTCCTTCGGACATGATTGTCTAGGAGTATTTACTTTTCCAAAGTCGTGGTACCTCTGTTTAGAGGAGCAATTTATTTTTCCAAAGTCGTGGTACCTCTGTTTAGAGGAGCAATTTACTTTTCAAAGTTCGTTGCCTCTGTTTAGAGGAGCAATTTACTTTCCAAAGTCGTGGTACCTCTGTTTAGAGGAGCAATTTACTTTTCAAAGTTCGTTGCCTCTGTTTAGAGGAGCAATTTACTTTTCAAAGTTTGTCGCCTCTGTTTAGAGGAGCAATTTACTTTCCAAAGTCGTGGTACCTCTGTTTAGAGGAGCAATTTACTTTTCAAAGTTCGTTGCCTCTGTTTAGAGGAGCAATTTACTTTTCAAAGTTTGTTGCCTCTGTTTAGAGGAGCAATTTACTTTCCAAAGTCGTGGTACCTCTGTTTAGAGGAGCAATTTAGAGCAATTTACTTTTCAAAGTTTGTTGCCTCTGTTTAGAGGAGCAATTTACTTTCCAAAGTCGTGGTACCTCTGTTTAGAGGAGCAATTTACTTTTCAAAGTTTGTTGCCTCTGTTTAGAGGAGCAATTTACTTTCCAAAGTCGTGGTACCTCTGTTTAGAGGAGCAATTTACTTTTCAAAGTCGTGGTGCCTCTGTTTAGAGGAGCAATTTACTTTTCCAAAAGTCGTGGTGCCTCTGTTTAGAGGAGCTTTGGTAAAAAAAAAAACAAAAAAACAAAAAAACAAAAAACAAAAAAACAAAAAACAAAAAAACAAAAAAACAAAAAAAAACAAAAAAAACAAAAAAACCAAAAAATGTTGAGTTGAGTCTTGATTGGGTGTCTACGTCTTTTCGCAATTTACTTTCCAAAGTCGTGGTACCTCTGTTTAGAGGAGCAATTTACTTTCCAAAAGTCGTGGTGCCTCTGTTTAGAGGAGCTTTGGTAAAAACAAAAAAAACAAAAAAAAAACAAAAAAACAAAAAAAAACAAAAAAATAAAAAAACCAAAAAATGTTGAGTTGAGTCTTGATTGGGTGTCTACGTCTTTGCGCAATTTCTGTTTCACAGAAAATGTGCAAAGAGGGGCAGCTGTAGACACCCAATTGGGTCCGGCCCAGATCAATTGGGCCTGGCCCAAATGGGTAAGCCCAATTCAATTTTATCTTGTATTTTTTTTCTCTTTTCTTCTTCTTTTGTATTTTATGTATTGTATTATTTATTATTATTATTATGTATTAATATATGTATATATTTATTTATTTTTTTTTGTTAATATTTATGTGTATTTTATTATTTATGTATATATATATATTATCTTTTTTATTTTATTCATTTTTGTATTTTTACTTATCTAATTATATATTTGATATATTTTTTTATTATTATTTATCCTATAATATCTGTTGATTTATCTTCTCTAATTATCTAGTTTTTTATTTTATTTGATTTTGATTTTGGAGGGCTGAGATTGAAGGCTGAAGAATCCCATTGGAAATGGGAATTCAATCAGAAGAGTCCAGTGGGATTCAAAGATTGAATTCCCGTCCAAGGAGGAATTGGGATTGATCAGGAACTCCTGATCAATCCCTATAAAAGGGACTCTGGAACAGAATGCAAAACACAGAAAAAACAGTAAGCAAAGCTACTGATTTGAGAGAAAATGAGGCGTATAGGAAGCTAGGAAAAGTTTAGGAGTGGTCTGGGAGTGAGAAAAAATTTTTAGAAATTTTTGACGAAAAATTTTTCTGGAAATTTCTGGGAAATTTTCAGAATCCGGCGAAAATTCCGGCGAAGTTTGAATTTTCCGGCGAATTTTCCGGCCAACTTTGAAGTTTTCGGCGGTCTGCCCAGTTTTCGGCGTAGAATCCCAGAAACCGGCGCACTTCCGACCAACTTCCGACGAAATTTCCAGATTCCGGTGACTTTTTCCAGAATCCGGCACCGGTGTTCTTCATTTTCTAGAGAGAAGGGAAAGAAAAAAAGGAAGAAGAGAGAGAGAGGCGAGGGCTGTTCTACCGAAAAACGAAGGGGACTGCCTTTTATACCCTCCCAAAACGACGTCGTTTTGGCCTTAAGTAACCCACAGGATCCGTGCGTTTTGCCGAACCCGACCCGACCCGGGCGTCGACCCGCTTTCTGACCCGCGCGTGCCAACCCCCTCCGAGCCGAGCCAAGCCGCCAAGCCGCTCCCCCCGAGCCGTTTCCCTGCCTTGAGCCGAGCCGAGCCGAGCCGCGATCCGAGCCGCTCCAGGTTTTTTTTTTTCTTTGAATTTTTTTATTTTATTTATTTCTTTGTTTATTTTAATTTTTATTTATTAGATTAGGTTTATGTAATATTCTTTTTATTTATTTTTTATTATTTTATTTTCTTTAAATAAAAATAAAAAATTCCAAAAAAATATATTTTTAGGGAAAAGTTGAAAGTATCAATTTTTCTCAGAAATAAATTTTCAAAAAATATTTTTGGGGAAAAGTTGAAAGTATCAATTTTCCTTAAAAGAAAAATAAATTTCCAAAAAAAAAAAATTTTTAGGGAAAAGTTGAAAGTATCAATTTTTCTTAGAAATAAATTTCCAAAAACTATTTTTTGGGAAAAGTTGAAAGTATCAATTTTCCTTAAAAATAAATTTCCAAAAAATATTTTTTGGGGAAAAGTTGAAAGTATCAATTTTTCCCACTCAAAAAAAAAATCATTCTTTTCTTTCTTTTTATTTTGATTTTGATTTTTTTTTCTTTAAATAATCCGACGACGGAGCCTCTGCAAGTGAAACAGTAGTTTTTCTTGCATACTCTTGAGGTGAGGGAATTTTCTCAATTTTCTGCTAAAAGTATTAGAGTCAATTGAGAATAATTTCTAATAATTAATTACTTGGTAAAATTTTAAGACTTTTGGATAACACAAATTTACGCCGGTACCATCTTTTGATGGGCGTTGTGAGGGTGCTATAACCTTCCTCACACGTAACCGAACTCCCGAACCCTGTTCTGGTTAGCAGACCTGAACCTATTCTTTTAGGGACCCTTAAGCTTAGGTGTCCCCTGAAAGGACAGATTCTTTAGGTGGTCAATCGCACCTAGACAAAAAAGGTTGGTGGCGATTTCCTAAAGTCAATATCTAGCGATAGATCCCCGGATCTAGACGTTACGACACGAATAATTGAATTTGCTGCAGAATATGTCACTTTCCACTTTGAAAGAAGTAGACGTGGTTTTAATTACTTCAGTCCATACAGTGATGAGGGACCGCATTTGAATTTTCCTAAACGTCTTCAATTGGCTATCTAATCTTTGAAGGACTGGAGAGTTGAGACGACTTGACTTAAAAATTCCAATAAACGTTGATTTACGATATTTGACTTTACTTGTTTAGATAATTCCCTAATATGTGGTGGAAGCGTGAGTTTCATTTGGGTGACAATTTTACCATATTCAATAAAAATTTTGATTTTTTATTAGAATAAAAATAAATATAGATATTATATTATGAGTATGAAAATAAAAATATATATAATTTTAAATTTTTATTGGATACAAAAATATAACATCTATCCTATATCCACGCCTTATATATATATATTTATATATTTAGATTTTTTATTAAATAATATAAAATTTTATTTTAAATTAATTAAAATTAACCTATTTTTATTGAAAAATATATTAATATATATTTATAAATAATTACCTAGATATACAAGATAAAAATAAAAAGTTAAAAAAAATTTTTAGTTTTTTTTTTTAATTTATGGGTATAAAGATTAATTATACCCATTAAATACTAATGGGAATGAAAATAAAAATAAATTTAAAATACTCATACGGATATAAATATAATATAAAAATTTAAAAATGGAGATGAAGAATATGCTATCTTACTTATACCTTAACCATTAACATCTTTAATTCTATTCATTCGACGAAGGCAAGATAAAAGAACGAAAAAAAAAAAAAGAATGTCCGTTGGCATTGCTGCTTTCAAATAATGAAAATATATAAATATTAAGATTCGGTCCCCAGGGACTTAAAAATGCTACTTATTATGTATTCTCAATAGATTAATATTTAGTAAGATTCAGTCCCATTCCCAATAGATTATATAATGTCAAATTAAGCAATTTTCCCAATATAACTTACATTTATCATCTCTTTTCGAAAAAACGATTTTATTTTCATGACAACATAAGTGTCTTGAACACCTCCTTTTCCCGTAAATCCCTCATGCTTGTTAAAAGTTGGATTAACCCATGCCTCTTTTTTTTTTTGGCCAAATCCAACCCATGCCTTTAATTTGTACAATTTTCCTGGGTCAGTGTTTGTAGCTAATCAACTTCTTCAACTAAGAAAGATTAAATTAAAACTAAAAATTGAAATTCAAAATTGATAGAGTTAAATGAACATATTAACAATTTGAAAAGATTAGTCTTTTATGAAATTACACAAATACTAGTAAAAATTAAAATCATCATCAAATATTACATCTTAATTACTTACAAATTTATTGAAATAAATCAAATAGACAAATCAATAAACAAAATAAAATATCACCATATGTGAGTTTCATCTAATTTTATATTGATTTTTTCTAATTATGTACTGATTTATCAGTTGATTTGTTTGTTTGATTATTAAATGATTATATATATATATGTAACACTTTATTATAATTATAATTTCTTTTATTAATAATTTTTATAAAAAATCATCATTATTTTCCTTTATTTACCCTGACTATAATTATCACTCACTTTCTTTTTTTTTTTTTAAATTAAGATTAATTTTGTAATGAAAATTTATAATCAACGAATGGATAAAACATTAACTTGAAATTTTTTAAATTTTGTTATAAAATCAAAATCAAACTATATATATACAAGATGGAAAGAATAGTAAAAATGGAATCTACTTGATGACTCCTCTTTTTAAACTTTTTATTTTGTATAGATTTTACTTATAAATGATGTAGTGGGGGTAGTAATTCTTGCAAACCAAGAGGCAGGCATGCATGGTACCTTAATTACTCCTCTAATGCTGTCTAAATACACGTAATTTTCAGCCATTATCCTTTTTAATATTGATAAAGGATTGATTTCTATCAACATAACTTAACAGTATACTAAACTAATTAACTGCTTTTAATTTGTCCAATTTGAAGACTTGACTAATTGAGTATCCTAATTTCTGCTTACAGGACAACAATAGAAAATGGAACGAGGACCACCTTTGATAATTTTCGTGTTCGACACTTCTACACGTAATTGTCACTGACATTTACGCATATTGCATGCATCAAATAAATTAATGGAATGATCATATTTGTCTATAAAAACGGTGGCCGTTTGCAACCTTTTAACACAAAAAAAAAAAATTTGTTCAGCTAATTACTATGGGCCCATTATTACATTACTCTCTGCTAAAATACTTACTCTTTGTGATTCTCCCTCATCTTCTTACTCAATGCGTTTCTTCTATGCAGCGACCCTGTCTGCATTCTGAACGCTCTGCTTTGTTGCAGTTGAAGGAAAGCTTCATTCTCAATCGGTCTGCTTCTTCTTATTCTTTGGCTTATGCGAAGGTTGGTTCATGGAAACTTGAAGGACAAGGGGATTGCTGCTCTTGGAATGGCGTTGAGTGTGATGACAACACTGGTCACGTTATTGGACTTGATCTAAGCAGTAGCTTCCTTTATGGTTCTATCGACTCCAACAACGGCCTTTTCCAACTCCATCACCTTAGAAGGCTCAATCTTTCAGACAATCACTTCAATTACTCTAAAATTCTTTATGCAATTGGGAACCTTTCAAGGCTATCACAATTGTACCTCTCTTTCTCTCGCTTTTCAGGTCAAATTCCGTCACAAGTTCTAGAGCTCCCGAAGTTGGTGATTCTTGATCTCTCCGGGAATATTGGATTAGAACTCCAAAATCCAAGCCTGAAAAGTCTAGCTAAGAAGCTAGTCAACCTCAAGTATCTTAATCTTGATGAGGTGAATGCGTCTTCGACGATTCCTCAAAACTTGGCAAATTTATCTTATTTGACATATCTCTCTCTCGCGAATTGTGAATTGCGTGGTGAATTTCCTATTAAAGTTTTTCAGCTACCCAATCTTCAGTATTTAAGGGTGTCTTACAATCCATATCTAACGGGAGGTTTACCAGAATTTCACAAAAATAGTTCTATTGAATCATTGAAACTTGCCAATACAGGTTTCTCTGGTCAGCTACCAAAATCAATTGGGAATCTTAAGTCATTATCATTCTTGAGTGTTGGTAACTGCCTTTTTTCCGGACGAATTCCCTCATCCATGGCTAACCTTACCGAGCTCAATTATCTCTCACTTGCTTACAATGAGTTTAGCCCTGGCACTTTGTCTTGGCTTGGTAAGCTAACCAAACTAACTGTGTTGGCTGCACAATCTACAAACTCATATGGTGACATCCTATCTTCTCTAAAAAACCTTACCCAGCTTACTGGTTTGCATCTTTACCGTAATCAATTCTCCAGCCAAATCCCATCATGGTTAGGGAATGTTACACAACTGATCATTTTGGATCTTGGTGTAAACAAATTTTGGGGTTCGATTCCACAATCAATCTTTACCCTAACAAATCTCGAAGGTCTTGATTTAGAGGATAATCAACTGAGCGGTGCCATCAAATTAGAATCCCTTCTAAATCTTAAAAATCTCAAAAGCCTCCAACTGTCCTGGAATAATTTTTCATTGCTCACCACCTCGGCAGTTATGAATGTTACTGTTCCAAAGTTCAGATGGTTAACATTAGGTTCATGCAACTTATTTGAGTTCCCAAATTTTCTTTCTGGTCAGGATGAACTGGAGTTTCTGGATCTTTCTAGGAACAAAATCTATGGGCTTATCCCCAAATGGATATGGGGCTTTTGTGCCCAAACTCTTCAAGTTTTAATCTTAGGTGGAAACTTTCTTACAGGTTTCCACCAAGCTACTGTTGTTCCTCCATGGACCAATCTAAGAATTTTGGACCTTGGTTCTAACAAGCTACGAGGATTCCTTCCAATTCCACCCGCTTCCATTTACCATTACCTTGTCTCAGGCAATTTATTGACAGGAGAAATCCCATCAATGATCTGCAATCTGACTTCTATTACTACATTTGACTTGTCACATAACAACTTTAGCGGCACGCTTCCACCATGTTTGGGCAACCTAAGCAGCTCACTTTCAGTATTGAATCTACAAAACAACAGCTTTCATGGCCCTATTCCTCAAACATGCAAAAAAGGAAGCAAATTGAGAATGATTGACATTAGCCAAAATCAATTGGATGGACAGATTCCCAGATCACTGGTTAACTGTAACATGCTAGAGATTCTTAATTTGGGAAATAATCGAATAGAGGATACGTTTCCCTCTTGGTTGGGCAGGCTTCCAGAGTTAAGGATTCTCATACTACGACATAATGGATTTCATGGTGCAATTGGAAAACCAAAAACCAAAGAGTTTCCCAAGTTGCAAATCTTTGATCTCTCCTTCAATAAATTTACAGGTCATTTGCCATCTCGTCATTTCCCAATATGGAAGGCCATGAAAGTTGTTGATGTTGGCAAGTTAAGGTACTTGCAGGCAAACTTCAGTTTTAAAGTAACAAATTACGATTGGGATTTTTCCTTTTCTTACTCAATGACAATGATAAATAAAGGCATGGAGACAGAATACTATAGGATTCAAGAATTCTTGGCAGCCATTGATCTCTCAAGCAATAGATTTGAAGGTTGTATTCCAGAAGACATTCAGATTCTAAAGGCAATTCAATTCCTTAACCTTTCCAACAACCTTCTTTCCGGTCCAATTCCATCATCATTGGCCAGTCTAACGGAACTTCAATCTTTGGACCTTTCTCAGAACAAGCTCTCAGGAGAGATCCCTCAAGAGCTCGTGGAGCTCACTTTCCTTGAATTTTTTAATGTCTCCAACAATCAGCTGATAGGACCCATACCACAAGGAAAACAATTTGCTACGTTCGAAAACAACTCATTTAAGGGCAACCCAGGATTATGCGGGAATCCTTTGTCAAAGAAATGCTATTCCGAGGGCTCATCACCACCACCGCCTTCATTGTCAAAGAAAGATAGAGACAGCAGGTCTTGGCTTGAATTTGGTTGGAAGGTTGTCCTGTTGGGGTATGGAAGCGGGCTAGTGAACGGACTGGTTCTTGGGTACTCCTTCAACCCAATGAAACACAAGTGGTTTGTCAAGTAATTTGGGAGGAAGCATCAGAATCGAAGGAGGGGCAGGAATTAACTTAATGCTTAATTTTCAGGCAGTACGCATAGATTTCATTGTTATGTTATACATTGATTGGTCTTTTTCTTTCCTTTTTTTTTTTTTTTTCTGTTGCCTTTCCCTTGGCTATGAGCTATGATCCGTGGTCATGTACAAGTATTAATGAAATAACAATGTAAACCAACGTGGTTTAATCTTTCTTTTCCGGTATTAATAAATGAAGACTACTTTGAGCAAAAAAAGAATTAAGATTATGTGCACAATGTTGTGGAAATATTAGTAAGTGAGGTGAATCGAGTCCTCAATCCCCACCAAAGTAAAAGGACAAAGAAAAGGGAAAACGGAAAATGATTTGGTTTTTTTTTTTCTTTTAGTTAAAATGTGGGAGATATCATTATTGAATGATGAGTTTGAAGAGAAACAAAAGCAAGCTTTCAAACTCATCATTCAATAATGATATCTCCCACATTTTAACTTAAAACAAAAATGTGCTATTGTACTCGAATTATTCTAGTTTAGTAGTTTTTTTATTTGAGAAGTGTTAGAATTTTTATTATTAAAATTAGAAGTCCAACTCTTTATTAACAAATTATATGATTTGATAGCAACAGTTTTTTTACTAAGTAGAAGATATTTATTTGAAAATTCAAAAGGAATAAAAACGTTAAAGAGATAGCTATAAGCTAGCAAATAGCAAAGAAAGTTGTCTATTACAAGTATATAGAAAAGTTGGAGGACACATGAAAAACAAATAACACTCGAAACCTATAGAAGTATGACCATGAACACCAAACCTGGCTCGTTTGTCTTGACTTCTATTTTTCCTATTTTCTAACATGGTAAACTTTTCTGCTGTGGTTTTAACTTTTTTTTTTTATACTGTTAAAGCTCTTTTAAGGATTTAGATATATTATGCCATAATTCCTTAGGAGGATGTTGAATGGATTAAAGAGATTGGCACACCTTAGCAAAGAAATTAATTAAACACTTTGAACTTAAATTTTAATTCAATTGATTTATATAGTTACTTTAAATATTCAACAAATTAAGAGTTCAATTTCCAATACCTATAATCTCTTTTCCAATTATTAAGTTGCAGTTTTCTTTATACTAAAAAAAAGAAATTAAGCATTTCAATTATTGCATCTGAATTTTAAAAAAAAATGCTACTTAAAGTTTAAATACCTTCATGGTTAAAGTAAGTGTAACTAAAACTCAAAATTTTTACAGTATTTAGGTGATCAAGTTGTTCGTGTAATTTGATCATAGTAATATAGCTTTTGGTTTGAGAAGGGTCAATGGAGAGCTGAGCTGGTTCGTTTCCCTTTCAGCCTAGATACTGAACAATTTTTTGGGGGGGACAATTGGTTGAGAGCAGGAAATCAATCTGCTACAAAAAATAAATACAAAACCAAGAGGTTGTTAACAACCCCTTACATCAAATTTGACATCAGATGTTCAACAATGCTAGTGCATTCATCAGTGTTGTACTTTAGTACTGTTCAGTACTCAATTATAGCAGAGTTCAGCGCTCAATTATGGCAGAGTTCAGTGAACTAGTGAACCGTTGGTAATGAATCTAAATTAGAACTTCTAGAATTGAGAAAAATACATTTATTAATACTTCGTGAAAACCATATCATCGGTGTTCTGCAGCAATGTTCTTGAGGAGAAGAAATGCATACGTAAAGCAAGCCAAGTTTCTTAAACTCAGCTCCTAGTTTCCTACAGCTTTCTCTATCTAATCCTGCCACAATTTCCTCGGTTCAAATCTGGGGCCTGGGCAATTAGCTATATTCCAAAATATTGAAATAATAATATTATAGCTGTTCAGGACACTGATGGTTGGAGATTAATTTCATTTTCAAGTATCACATGTATAAGAAAAATGCCATATTTTTCTCACTGCTATTGAAGATTAGCAGTAACATGATGTTAGACAAAATTCTAGTTTTAAATCTGCTTCACAATGTGGAAGACAAAATAATTCCATGATGCTTTAGAATTTTCCTTAATCCATTCTTTACAGCTAGATTTTGGTCTAAATCAAATAAATATTGCCCTTAATTTCTTAAACCCTAACCACTATATCTTGTCACATTAGTGCCCAACCAACCAAGCATGATGAAGACTAGTCATATGATTAATTATTTCTTTCCTTTTCTAATTAAAAGTCTCTTCATAACCCATTCACCTTGTTTTGATGCTTTATTCTCTGGAAGTTTTGAGGAGAATTTGGGAAAGAAATTGGCTTGAAATTGAGTGAATAAAAAAAGGTGCCCCATGTCAGAGCTTATCAAAAAAATTTGTCAGTATGTTAGTATCACTTTGTAAGTTGGATTAGAAGTTTCCTACCAAAAGTAACCCATAAAACACGGAAAGTCCAACCAAATCTCTTCAACCCTTTGGAAGAACAAACACCACAAAGAAAATTACAACCATTTGTAGCTAAAATCTTGAACCAATGAGTACTCCAGATCAGAGATTCAAATTGCGGTCGGATAGCGGTGTAGCGGCCGCTATTTTGCGGTCACGCCACTATCCGCCACCGCTGTTAGAGAAAAAACAGAGGAGAACTTGAATCTCATCTATATCGGACGAATCAAGGCCGCGAATTGCGGTGTAACGCTGAATAGCGGCAATAGCGGTCCGCTATTGCCGCTATTCCTATTTTCATTCAAAAAAAAAATCGCTTCAACGTTCTGGTGCAGGCAATTCGTTAATATTCACTGCTGGGAGGTGAGGTTTTTTTTACCTTTTGATGTGACTTCCGGTTCGGGAAATGATCGAGGCATTAAATCTGCACCTTGATCTTCCTGCTTATTGAATAGCCAGGTGAACGAACATCCACATGCCGGAGAGGAGCGGGGAAGAGCTTAGAATAAGAATAAGAAGATTACTATGAAGGCACTGAAGATTCCATTGCTGTGGTCAATCAATGCTTAAAAGAATTTGAAACACATTGGCATCTAAGCCACAGAATGACGAGCTGCCCGTAGCTTTTTCACACTAATGGGAAACAAAGTCGAGGATGCTAAATTGCTTCTGTTTAAAGACTTAAAATAAAATCAACAAGAAAAAAAATAAACATCAATTTACAAATTCAAAAAAAAAATCACAAAACTTAAACTTTTAAAAATATCAATTCTCTCAAATTTAACTTCAATCAAAATCAAGTACATGCAATTTAAGGTAAACAATTAATTCAACACTCAAATTACCTTTTTTATTAATTTCTAAATTTGTCGTGATTTTGTATGTTTAGGATTAGATTGGATTATGAGACATTGGTAGAAGGAGGCAGGAGTTATTGGGACTTAAAATGAGAGACAAGAGATGATAGTGAGATTTGAGGTTGACGGAAGCAAGCAGATACCACACACCAAATAAAAAGAGAACTGAGAGATGAGGATGAGGATTAAGGTTTGGAGAAAAAAATTATTGAATGTGTCATAACGTCTAGATCCGGGGATCTATCGCTAGACATTGACTTTTAGGGAGTCGCCACCAATCTTTTTTTACCTAGGTGTGATTGGCCACCTAAAGAATCTGTCCTTTCAGGGAACACCTAAGCTTAAGGGTCCCTAAAAGAATAGGTTCAGGTCTGCTAACCAGAACAGGGTTCGGGAGTTCGGTTACGTGTGAGGAAGGTTATAGCACCCTCACAACGCCCATCAAAAGATGGTACCAGCTTAAATTTGTGTTATCCAAAAGCTTTAAAATTTTATCAAGTAGTTAATTATTGAAAATTATTCTCAATTGACTCTAATACTTTTAGCAGAAAATTGAGAAAATTTCCTCACCTCAAGAGTATGCAAGAAAAACTACTGTTTCACTTGCAGAGGCTCCGTCATCGGATTAGTTAAAGAAAAATCAAAATAAAAAATCAAAATAGAAAGGAATGAAAGAATGATTTTTTTTTGTGTAGGGAAAATTGATACTTTCAACTTTTCCCCAAAAATATTTTTTGGAAATTTATTTTTAAGAAAAATTGATACTTTCAACTTTTCCCTAAAAATATTTTTTTTTGAAATTTATTTCTGAGGAAAATTGATACTTTCAACTTTTCCCCAAAAATATTTTTTTTGAAATTTTGATTTTCAAGGAAAATTGATACTTTCAACTTTTCCCCAAAAATACTTTTTTTGGAAATTTATTTTTCTTTTAAGGAAAATTGGTACTTTCAACTTTTCCCTAAAAATATTTTTTTTTTGAAATTTATTTCTGAGGAAAATTTATCTTTCAACTCTTCCCCAAAAATATTTTTTGGAAATTTATTTCTAAGGAAAATTGATACTTTCAACTTTTCCCTAAAAATATTTTTTTTTGGAAATTTATTTTTCTTTTAAGGAAAATTGATACTTTCAAATTTTCCCTAAAAATATTTTTTTTTGGAATTTTTTATTTTTATTTAAAGAAAATAAAATAATAAAAAATAAATAAAAAGAATATTACATAAACCTAATCTAATAAATAAAAAATAAAATAAACAAATAAACAAAGAAATAAAAAAAATTCAAAGAAAGAAAAAAAAAAAAACCTGGAGCGGCTCGGATCGCGGCTCGGCTCGGCTCGGCTCAAGGAAGAGAAAACGGCTCGGGGGGAGCGGCTTGGCGGCTTGGCGCGGCTCGGCTAGGCTCGGAGGGGGCAGGCACGCGCGGGTCAGAATCGGGTCGACGCTCGGGTCAGGTCGGGTTTCGACAAAACGCGCGGATCCTCTGATTAACTTAAAGCCAAAACGACGTCGTTTTGGGAAGGTATAAAAGGCAATCCCCTTCGTTTTTTCGGCAGAACGCTTCTCCCTCTCTCTCTCTTCTTCCCTTTTCCTCTCCCTTCTCTCTAAAAACTGAAGAACACCGGTGCCGGATTCTAGAAATTATCATCGAAATCTAGAAATTTCGCCGGAAGTTGGTCGGTTTCTAAGATTCTTCACCGGAAACTGGGCTGGTCGTCGAAAACTTCAATGTTCGCCGGAATTGTTGCCGGAAAATTCAAATTTCGTCGAAATTTTCGTCGAAATTTCCAGAAAAATTTTTCGCCAAAAATCTCTAAAAATTTTTTCTCACTCCCAAAACACTCTTAAACTTTTCCTAGCTTCCTATACGCCTCCTTTTCTCTCAAATCAGTAGCTTTGCTTACTGTTTGTTTGGTGTTCTTCATCTGTTCCAAAGGGTCCCTTTTATAGGGATTGATCAGGAGTTCCTGATCAATCCCAATTCCTCCTTGGACGGGAATTCAATCTTTGAATCCAACTGGACTCTTCTGATTGAATTCCCATTCCCAGTGGGATTCTTCAACTTCAACTCAGCCCTCCAAAAATCAAAATAAAAAAATTAGATAATTAGAAAAGATAAATAAAAAATTATTATAGGATAAATAATAAAAAAAATAATATCAGATATATAATTAGATAAATAAAAATACAAAAATAAATAAAATAAAAGATAAAAAATAATAAAAAATATATATATTACTAATAATAAATAAATAATAAAATACATAGGATATACATAAAATATAAAATAAAATAAAAATAAAAATAAAAATGACAAAGATAAAATTGAACCTACCCATTTGGACCAAGCCCAATTGATATGGGCCTAGACCAAATTGGGTATCTACAGCTGCCCCTCTTTGCATATTTTCTGTGAAACAGAAATTGCGCAAATACGTAGACACCCAATCAAGACTCAACTCAACATTGTCTTTCTTTTTGTTTTTTGTTTTTTTTGTGTTTTTTTGTGTTTTTTTGTTTTTTTTATTTTTTTTCTTGTGTTGTTTTTTTTTTGTTTTTTTTTTGTTTTTTTGTTTTTTTTTTCCAAAGCTCCTCTAAACAGAGGCTCAACGACTTTGAGAAACATAAATTGCTCCTCTAAACAGAGGTACCACGACTTTGAAAAGTAAATTGCTCCTCTAAACAGAGGCACCACGACTTTTGAAAAGTAAATTGCTCCTCTAAACAGAGGCACCACGACTTTGGAAAGTAAATTGCTCCTCTAAACAGAGGCAACGGAACTTTGAAAGTAAATTGCTCCTCTAAACAGAGGCACCACGACTTTGGAAAAGTAAATTGCTCCTTTAAACAGAGGTACCACGACTTTGAAAAGTAAATTGCTCCTCTAAACAGAGGCACCACGACTTTGGAAAGTAAATTGCTCCTCTAAACAGAGGCAATGAACTTTGAAAAGTAAATTGCTCCTCTAAACAGAGGCTCCACGACTTTGAAAAAGTAAATTGCTCCTCTAAACAGAGGTACCACGACTTTGAAAAAGTAAATTGCTCCTCTAAACAGAGGCAATGGACTTGGAAAGTAAATTACTCCTCTAAACAGAGGTACCACGACTTTGGAGAGTAAATTGCTCCTCTAAACAGAGGCACCACGACTTTGGAAAAGTAAATTGCTCCTCTAAACAGAGGTACCATGACTTTGAAAAGTAAATACTCCTAGACAATCATGTCCGAAGGAGTTGAAAGTTGTGTTTGAGGGATTTCAGGAGATTATGCCCAAAGGTCTTATAAATCAACCCTGATACCAAGAGACATCCTATTTCAAGGATTAGGAACTTACCTGACAAGTTTCTTCTCAAACTTGCAAAGTTTTTTCATATCTGTCTTTTCCATGTGGGATGTTGGAACACCCCTGCTTCTTGAATTTGTACACTATACTTTCCTGAAAGTAGTGTATGCTATGCAATGTGCATGATTTTCAATGCATGCTATGCAAATGTTGGCCAATTAATTCCTGTTCAATGTATGGTACTCAAGTTTCTCAAGCTCTTTTTTTCTTTCTTGGGTGTCAAGCCCTTTGATTCCTCAAGGATCCAATTGCACTGCTCTTCTAAGATCGAACCAGTGTAGCTCTCAATTGTCCTTTCCACTCACATTTTTTCCTTGTTCAGTTTCTCAATACTTTGGAATAAGCTTCATCAATCGATCATCCCTTGACCATCATTCAATGAATTTTTCAGCACTAGCAAATTTCAAAACAAATTTCATCCACCATCACTGGGTCCTTGTCTCAGCATCAACCATTCCAAAACAGACTTTGTCTACTGATTGTCTTCATCATTCAATTATATCTTGCAAGTCATATCGATCAATTCATCACTTTTCAAGATTTGCCCCATCATCTCTTTTAGGTTTCTACCATTTCTTCATCATCTTAGATTTCTTTTCAAATGAATGTAAGATTCTTTTAAGCACATATTCATTCATTCATTATCATTTCAAATTTTGACAAATACAATGCAATTAAGTATTTTCTCAATTCATTCTAAGGGTGTAACAATAAGAGGACAGAAAGTGAATTATGGTAAAGATAACCAATGGAGATCTATTTTGGTAGAAAATAAATGGGAAAAAAAATAAATTGGATGTCATTGAGGTGAATGGTATGTCCAAATGATGAATATTCAGACAATTTTCAACATTAATCTAGGATTCTTTTTCAAAAACTCATTCCATTTACTGTTGAAGTCATCTTGAGCTTGGCGAACTCTGCCCCAGTCTTTGAGAGATCTTCAGATGTCTTTGATCTTTCATTGATGTGAGTCATTTGACCTGGATCCTTTTTTTTTTTTTTTTACCAAAATCACCCTTTCAGGTTTTCAATTTGAATATCTTTTTTTTTTATTTTCTCATTTTTTCCTTTTTTTTTCTTTTTTTCTTTTTTTTCATCATCTTTTTTTTCATTTTTCATCCATTGTTGATATCTTTCATGTAGCATGATTCCCTTGCTTCATCATGAGCATGTCTTTGCTCAATCATGAGCATGTCTTTGCTCAACATATGACCATTCAAGTTGGGTATTCACACTTGATCCAAATAGACTTTTCAAGGTTGTAACGTAGGCTAAGGTGAAGGGTAAAAAAAAATGGATATAATAGGCTCAAAACATGTATTAAAAAGGTTCAAAACCAAAGGATCATTCGATACAACTTGGCATTTTGCCCCACATCGTTTCACTACTTTTTCTTTTCTCACACAAAAGATTCTCGTTACTTTGCCCCAAGTCATGTGTGGCATGTATTTTTTTTCTTTTCTTTCTCTTTCCATCTTTGAGACCTTTTGTGGTGTTTTTTCTTTTTTTTTTTTGAGATCTTTTGTGATTTTTTCAAAAATTGTCCCCCAGTGTAGAGGGTGATCCTTGGTTGGGATTCTTCAGAAAAAAATGATAGGCTCAAAGGGGTAACAATAAATGGTTTTTCAAATGGTAAAAGAAAGGTGGCCATTTTTCATCTCAATTGTGAATACCTTTCTTGAACGTCATCTATTGAACAAGGCTCATGAACTTGTATAAAAGATTGCACATCTTCAAGACATATCTATTTCTCCTCCAGTAACAGCTTATTTTTTGCTCAAATCATCTTCTCATATTAATGTGGATGAGTTCTCAAAATTAAATCCCAGAATTATTGTTATCATTGTCTAAATATTCATCATCTGAAATTTAAGAATGAGAATGTGAAGTTATGAAAGGTAACGGGGCATGGAATAATGGTCGAGTGAAAGAGAAAAATGTAAATGAAATGCACTAACTTGCCTTTATTAAAATGATAACAAGTGAAGTCATATTGTAAAAAAAAAAATCTAACATTACTTGAAAAGAAATCTTAAAATGACAAAAAAAACCTTCAACCAGCCTTATCTCCATTAAAAATTAGCCCCCTATATGATTAGGTGAAGAAATCCCTATTGACATCTTGCCCCTCAAATTCATTGTGACTCTCCGGCCCCTTTCTGTTCTTGACCTTCACTCATAACGCTAACATTAGGTGTTGTTGCTTTCCCTTGATCGAAACTTACCATTCCATCATTGATCAATCATTGCATCTTATGCTTTAAAGCTGTGCAATTTTTAGTAGAATGGCCAGTAATTCCATAATGGTAGTCACAACGGGTTGTAGGATCATACCACTTTGGATAGGGTGGTTTAAGTGGTTCCACATGGCTGGGGGCAATCAAGTGGCTATTATAGAGTTCTCAATATAACTCTGTATAAGTCATAGGGATTGGATCAAATACAGGTTTTTCTCGAGTAGTTCGTTGTTCTCGTGAGCCACTTGTTGGGTTAGTAGAACGAATTTGGATTCTTACAGGAGCTTGAATGTTAAGGTGGTAAGTGGATGAATAAGATGGTTGTGGGGCTAGCTGGTATGGGTAGGATGAGGCGTTATTCACAGCAGGATAGTATGGAGAGTAACCTTAAGATGGATAGGGTTGATAACCCCCGAATTGTTGTCTATCAAAGCTCACAGCTTGAGCTTCAACTTCTTTCTTTTCTGATGTCTTATTAGTTTCTCCTCCTTTCAACTTACCATTTTTTATGGCACTTTCAATAATTTCTCCAGAGATTACCATGTCAGCGAAATTTTTTGTTGCATTCCCTATCATCTTTTCATAATAGGGAGGCTTCAAAGTACTGACAAATAATACTGTAATTTCTTTCTCAGTCAAAGGAGGTTGTACTTGAGAAGCAATATCCCCTCCACCTCTGGGCATACTCTTTAAAAGACTCATTTGACTTTTTCTCTAGATTTTGTAAAGATAAACGATCAGGGGCCAAATCGATGATGTGTCGATATTGACTGATGAAGTCATGAGCCATATCACTCTAGGAGCGAATGTGGGTTCTATCCAACTGAACATACCACCTGGCAGCAGAACCAGTAAGCCTATCCTGAAAGACATGCATCAAGAGTTTTTCATCATGTGCATGAGCTGCCATCTTCCTGCAATACATGGTGATGTGGGTTTTAGGGCACTTTGTACCGTCATATTTTTCAAATTTCGGTACTTTAAACTTATGGGGGATGACCACATCAGGAACTAGGCAGAGCCCAGCAGCATCAACTGACCCATAAAAGCTAAATCCTTCTACAGCCCGTAGCCTCTGCGCTAGCATGCTAATCTTGGAACTTTCCTCAGCCTCTACTCTCATCTTTTCCTTCTCCTTCTCTTTTAAATCATCTAGATCAGGAATTGGTTCTACTGCTTTTTCAGTGAATACAGGATTTATATAGCTATTATACTGCCCTGAGTTGAAAGCTGATGGCATTCCAAGACATGTTGGATATGCAAAATGTTGTGGTGGGACCTCTTGGGCAGACTGAGCTTGAGGTGGGCCAAAACCCGGAGGGTACAATGGGTCAGCCACTTCTTGCTGGCTTGTACTTCCTTCAACTCCTTTTCCTTTATTCATATTATTGAGAGCCTCCAGAATTTTGCTAAGTTCATTTTCAATTTTCTCCTGAGCTTTTTCTAGCTTTTCAAATCTATGAGAACTTTCCTCCTCCATTTGCCTTGCTCTGGATCTTGTGTTGTATGGATGAGCAAGGTTTTCGCTAGATGGAGCTATCATCGGGACCTTGAGTACCATACTTATGATTAGAAATGTTATGTTGTGCCTTATGTATGATGCTTTGATACACAAATGAAATGTACATTTTTTGAATGAAATCTAGTATGAAATGAATACAAATGATTGTATTGAAACATGATCATGAAAAGAATACAGATGCATACAATCAGACAAACAACATAGTTAGTTCCGTAGATGAAACGTAAGTGATGTTGATGCATAATGTCACATATGATAAAAATAATACACAAAGTTAAACAATCAAAATGATTAGACAAACACTCTTTTTGTGTCCTAATTTCAGGGTATATCTATCATTGGGTAGAAAGGGCTCTATCTTAGGTGTAGGCACTCTTAAGGTTTACTACATGCGGTTTTAAGGTCAAAGTCTAAAGGTTCTCAAATTGCTCCTTACATCCCTGTCCATCACAGACTAGTAAGGCACCCTAATCCTCACCCATTACAGGCTACAAGCGGAAAAGGTTCAATTTGAGTGGGAGTATTTCGCTAGCCACTGCGGAGGCATTAGACCTCACGAAAGCAATAGGTACTTTACTCCCTCCTAGAGGGACGGAGCTCGGGTGTAGAGCTCATGTTATGCACATGCACATGAATGACATAATTAATAAAGTAAATAAACATGAATGAGTAATAATACATATATACAAAAGGGTTCAATTTTATTAGGCTTTTGGATAACACAAATTATTTGCTGGCCTGACTCTCAAAAATCCCCAGTGGAGTCGCCAAGCTGTCATAACGTCTAGATCCGGGGATCTATCGCTAGACATTGACTTTTAGGGAGTCGCCACCAATCTTTTTTTACCTAGGTGTGATTGGCCACCTAAAGAATCTGTCTTTTCAGGGAACACCTAAGCTTAAGGGTCCCTAAAAGAATAGGTTCAGGTCTGCTAACCAGAACAGGGTTCGGGAGTTCGGTTACGTGTGAGGAAGGTTATAGCACCCTCACAACGCCCATCAAAAGATGGTACCAGCTTAAATTTGTGTTATCCAAAAGCTTTAAAATTTTACCAAGTAGTTAATTATTGAAAATTATTCTCAATTGACTCTAATACTTTTAGCAAAAAATTGAAAAAATTTCCTCACCTCAAGAATATGCAAGAAAAACTACTATTTCACTTGCAGAGGCTCCGTCGTCGGATTAGTTAAAGAAAAATCAAAATAAAAAATCAAAATAGAAAGGAATGAAAGAATGATTTTTTTTTATGTAGGGAAAATTGATACTTTCAACTTTTCCCCAAAAATATTTTTTGGAAATTTATTTTTTAAGGAAAATTGATACTTTCAACTTTTGCCTAAAAATATTTTTTTTTGAAATTTATTTCTGAGGAAAATTGATACTTTCAACTTTTCCCCAAAAATACTTTTTTTGGAAATTTATTTTTCTTTTAAGGAAAATTGGTACTTTCAACTTTTCCTTAAAAATATTTTTTTTTTAAATTTATTTCTGAGGAAAATTGATACTTTCAACTCTTCCCCAAAAATATTTTTTGGAAATTTATTTCTAAGGAAAATTGATACTTTCAACTTTTCCCTAAAAATATTTTTTTTTGGAAATTTATTTTTCTTTTAAGGAAAATTAATACTTTCAACTTTTCCCTAAAAACATTTTTTTTTGGAATTTTTTATTTTTATTTAAAGAAAATAAAATAATAAAAAATAAATAAAAAGAATATTACATAAACCTAATCTAATAAATAAAAAATAAAATAAACAAATAAACAAAGAAGGAAAAAAAATTCAAAGAAAGAAAAAAAAAAAAAAAAAACGTGGAGCGGCTCGGATCGCGGCTCAGCTCGGCTCGACTCAAGGAAGAGAAAACGGCTCGGGGGGAACGGCTTGGAGGCTTGGCGCGGCTCGGCTAGGCTCGGAGGGGGCAGGCACGCGCAGGTCAGAATCGGGTCGACGCTCGGGTCGGGTCGGGTTTCGGCAAAACGCGCGGATCCTCTGATTAACTTAAAGCCAAAACGACGTCGTTTTGGAAGGGTATAAAAGACAATCCCCTTCGTTTTTTCGGCAGAACGCTTCTCCCTCTCTCTCTCTTCTTCCCTTTTCCTCTCCCTTCTCTCTAAAAACTGAAGAACATCGGTGCCGGATTCTGGAAAATGTCACCGGAATCTGGAAATTTCGCCGGAAGTTGGTCGGTTTCTGGGATTCTTCGTCGGAAACTGGGCTGGTCGCCGAAAACTTCAATGTTCACCGGAATTTTTGCCGGAAAATTCAAATTTCGTCGGAATTTTCGTCGGAATCTGGAAATTTCCCAGAAATTTCCAGAAAAATTTTTCGCCAAAAATCTCTAAAAATTTTTTCTCACTCCCAGAACACTCCTAAACTTTTCCTAGCTTATACGCCTCCTTTTCTCTCAAATCAGTAGCTTTGCTTACTGTTTTTTCTGTGTTCTTCATCTGTTCCAAAGGGTCCCTTTTATAGGGATTGATCAGGAGTTCCTGATCAATCTCAATTCCTCCTTGGATGGGAATTCAATCTTTGAATCCAACTGGACTCTTCTGATTGAATTCCCATTCCCAGTGGGATTCTTCAACTTCAATCTCAGCCCTCCAAAAATCAAAATAAAAAAACTAGATAATTAGAAAAGATAAATAAAAAATTATTATAGGATAAATAATAAAAAAATAATATCAGATATATAATTAGATAAATAAAAATACAAAAATAAATAAAATAAAAGATAAAAAATAATAAAAAATATATATATTACTAATAATACATAAATAATAAAATACATAGGATATACATAAAATATAAAATAAAATAAAAATAAAAATAAAAATGACAAAGATAAAATTGAACCTACCCATTTGGACCAAGCCCAATTGATCTGGGCCTGGACCAAATTGGGTGTCTACAGAATGCAAGGTGAAGGGATGAAAAGTTGTGTGGGTCTATGCAATTTAATCAAAAGGCAAAGGAAGTAGACTTGAAGCTATTATTGTTGAAAATTGCCCACAACATGAAGGCTGCCAAGTTTAATTTATTGTAAGTTCGTAAAAAACAATTCTCTTAACTCATAAATAATAATGCTCTTATTTAATTTATGAATGTCTAATCACTTATTATTTGATTTATGCATAATATAGTTCGATAATAATTTGATGAGTACGGTAATTAAATAATTAAATATATTATTCGTTATGATTATTTATTTTTTACATGTTTATTTATCTCTTGTTATTTTTTAAATATGAATATTTTACTATAAATATTTTTTTAAAATAAATAAAACACATGATATGATATAAATTATTTTAAAAATCATAAAATGAGAGGTTTTATGATTAATAATTAAAATTATTATATTTTATAGTAAGTTGAGCAAAATTTAAAAAAATTCAAGACCGCAATAGCCGCAATAATCGCGAAGGTCTCCGTTACATCCGCAACCGTGATAAACGTGATACGATCGAAAACGTGACCGCTACCGCAATTTAAATCCCTGCTCCAGATTCCATGATGGATCACTTCAAGCTAAGAGAGCAGTTAGGGGAAAGATGTCATGTATAGAATTAATTTAGAAACCCTGCTGGCTGTAATCTCATTGTTTGTTTTTCCAGGTCCTATTCTGTTTGCCATTTATCTGTTTGTTTGTTTTGTTTACATTGTTTTCCATCATGTAATTGTGCCTCTATGGATTCAATGCAATGATCCAATTTACTAAGGAATATTATTACTTGATATATATCTAGCTCTTGACCTTGCTTATTTCTTTAAAAAAATTACATATTTAATGGCATTAATGCAAATGGGTCCTTCCTGCAAAAACTACAGAGAGAACCTGGTCATATGGATACCTTCAAACAGAAAAATTCGGTTTGGATTTTTTTTACTCTGGTTGAAAAGTTATGGGTTTTGTACGGGAATTGTTACCCAAACACAAGCCTAGACATCTTCTTGTCCTAAATCTTGTAAATGACACAATTACCTAGATACCTCACACAAGAAGCAAGTAAACAACAACTAAGAAGCCAAAAGTATTAGTCCATTTGGCTATCCCTCTCTTTCTCTCTACTTCTAACAGTGCTGACCCAATTTCAGTCTCTACCCGGCTCACCAAATAGTTGAGTTCACGCAAACCGAAGATTTACCCATCCAAGTCCAGTTTAAAATAAAATTAAACGGGTGAAAATTTGAGTGAATGGTCAATTTTATGGTACATGTTTGTAATGAAGTCGTATAGTATTGCAGAACATGCACATGGATAAAATGGTGAAAACTCTTATGTGGAAATGTTGACCAATTAGCCAATGTTCATTGTTCTTTGTTTTTCAATGAGTGATTGAAACTGTGAAATTTTTGCGCACTTCACGTGTTTCTCCTTCTAATCTTGCAATCATCAAATTCCTCCCAGAAAGAATAGGGAACAGTGCCTGCTCAACTGAGTCCAACACAAGACAGAACAATTCTCCCTGTTAAAAACTCTGTAATATAATATTGCTGGGGTCCTAACCCCAGCCCCCACACCCTTTTTTCACAGAGCAGAAGAAAAGCCCCATGTTAATCTAATGTCAATTTCAAGCCCTTTATCTTGATGATATTTTATTATATGCTTTCTGTCTCAAAGGGATTTGGGGGTTTCCTTTCTGGGCCAGGATCCAACCCCCCAAAGACAACAACCAAATGGTTGCCTCCTCACCTTGATATCATTGGTCTTCTTTTTGCTTTGGTTGTTTCCCACAGACTCATTATTATTATTTGAAGATCAAACATAAGATACTTTGATATGACTTTTTTTGGTGTCCAGTAAAAGAAGCTGTTTTCATACTTGGATGCAGCTTATAATGTAAAATAAATTAAATACGCTTTCATGCATATTTTTATAGCCAAGCTCCTCAATCACCAAAAATCTGGAATTTCAGTTAATATTTTTTTAATAACAAACAAATGAAGAGCAAGACAATGTGAATCTCACCAAATCCTACTGCCTATATTCTAGTCATCCAGAGCCAATAATTCTGAATTTGAACAGACTCTCTAGACCTAAAGTGACTTTGCAAAAGGATGAAGTGAAGGGCAATTAATAACAACAGGAAATTATGTGTCAATGGCCCAATATCAGCCAACAAAATTCTTTTGTTCTGCCTGTTGAAGAATTAAAATTTCTTTTCTGGGTTCCAATCAGCAGTTTTGGATAGCAATTATAGCTATATGTTACTTCCACGTTGTTGATTGCATCTTGATTTTGAAAATAAACTTTCATATTTGATTCCAAATCAATAGTAGTGAGGGCCACGGTAGATATAATAACTATAATAATTATCTTTAAATTGTTAAAATAAAAATAATTAAAAAAATATGGTTTTAATGCGTAAAAATATTATTTGAAGTCATTTATGCCTACAAGATATAATAAAGTCTTAAAACTCTACAAATCAGAATAAGTGAAATTAGTCATATAAAAAAATCTATTTATAATAAATAAATAGTCACAAATTTCTATTAAAAAATTATGACAATATGTATAGTTATAGTTTTATATTCAAACAAATTTATTCAAAATAAAAATAATATTAATTTATTAATATTTCAAAACTTTAATAAGTGCTCAAAGTTACAAATCATAATCAGTGAAATTGGTCATATAAAAATATCTATGTATAATAAACAAATAGTCACAAATTTTTATTAAAAAATTATGACAATCTTTATAATCATATTTTTATGTTCAAAGAAGTTTATTCCGAATAAAAATAATATTAATTTATTAAAATTTTAAAATTTTAATAAGTGCTCAATTTTTTACTTTTAAAATTATTTGACTCACCAAAAAAATTTCTAATATATTCAAATAACTTGGTCCACTCCAATAATTAGTTCAACTACTTAAAAAACACAAATAGTTTCTTTTAAACTACATACAAATAATTTTTTTATTAAATATAAGATATACCACATTCTAAACTATCAATAATGTTATCTTATAATATTTTTCTAACAAAAAAATCATATTCAAATCACTTTAAAAAGTTAGCAAAAAAATACCAATGATTTTCAATCTCAAAATTTTCATCTTCATTTTTTAAAAATGTATTTTTTTTGTTTCTATTTTTTTTTAATGATCGATTTATGTATATAAAAAATTGATTTGTGCACTTTTTATTTTAGATTTAAACTGGAAAAAATCAAGAAAGATTTTATATTTCATTAAAAGACTATTTAATTAGTAATTCTACCATTAATTTAAAAGATATATTATTTTTAAATGTGTGTTATAGTAATTTTTTCTTTATAATTTTATAAACTCATTTTTTAATTTTTTGTACATATATATTTATATTAAAAAATTATGATAAAGTATTTTTTTTGCTAAAGAAATATAATAAAATATGTTTTATAAAAAATAGATTAAAACATAATATTAATCCGCCCCTCAAAATCAAATGTTAACGTCCGTCACTGTTCTCAAGTTATAACCTCCACCAAAAGAAACTCTTAGGTTTCATCGTCCTACTCCCTTCTCCTAACAGAAGCAGATGTGAAATAAGTGGATATGAAATACCTACTAAGACTAGACTCGTCGTTGATGCATGGGCAATACGAAGGCATCCAGAATATATACTGGAATAATATCCCGAGTGCTTTGAACCAACAAGGTTTCGTAATTCTTCCATCGATTTAAAAAGGGCAAATTTTGAGTTCCTTCCATTTGGAGCTGGTAGGAGGGTGTATCCAGGCATCTCGTACGCCTTACGGTATTGCAAATATCGAACTTCCACTTGCCTTGCATGTTATTGTATCATTTCGGTTGGAAACTGCCAAATGGATTCAGACCAGAACAACTTGACAGGAGACTTGAGAGTCCTTTGGAGTAAATGTTAGGAGAAAGTATGGTTGGCGCTTAATAGCCACACCTTCTATTCCTTCGGCTCCATTGTCAAAGTGGTAGAATTGGACCAACAAGAAAATTTCCTGGTTCTCAACCATCTGGAAAACTAGAAGCACCTCAATGGTTGTAGTCATTGTTTGCTGCAATTTCGTTTGAATAAACGACAGAATTATAACACTGAGACGGCAACAAACATTCCATGCGTAGATACAGGATAATGTTACCGAATGAGCTAAAACAGGCTTCTGACCTTGATCCTAACATATGAATCAAGCTACTTAATGACTACAAAGGAAAAATATGAAACTATTTATACAAAATAAACTGAACATATTAATGATAAAGCACTAGTAAATATAAGTTTCTGATTATGGGTTTTAATTTTTTTTTTTTTTAAAAACAATGTAATTTTTTTCTTTTGCAATATAATTGGAGCCCAAAATTTTTGGCCAATGATAATATGCCATATATAAGTTGACGAGGAATTTTTTCATGACTCAAAAATTAATTTCATATATATATGTGGTATTATATGTGCCACGTTTCTATTGTATAAAAGCCAACTGACCTTTTTCGAGTAACGGTTTACTAACGATATTCATCCAAGTATCAAATTTATTAACAGTTTATTAGTTTAAGTCTCACATTACTCGTTTTGAAATTTCAGATACCAATTTGAATATTTGGCTACCTCTAGAAGCAGCTTTGTTGAATAAAGTTAGATAACACTTTCTTTGCAATCACTAACCCTTTTGTACTAGAGAAGTAGCCAAATAAGCATCCATTGATAGCCAAAGCGAATTTTGGAGTGGTAAAGCATTGTTTTATACAGATAAGAAACTGATTTGGAACTCCAAAAGCTTCTAGAACTGGGAACAGAAAATCCCAATTAATAGAATCAAATGCCTTTCTCAGATCAATTTTAGGTGCACATCGAGGAGATAATGTTTTCTTGTGGTACCCTTTCACCAACTCTTGAGCTATTAGAACATTCGTCGATCATGTCTAGTCGGATTATAACGGCACTTTGATTTTTGCTGATGATGTATGGCAAGTACGTACTTCTTCAATCTGTTTGCCAGAATCTTTGAAATACATTTGTAAATTGTGGAGCAGCAAGAAATTGGTCTAAATTCAAGCATGTTACTTGGATTTTGAGCTTTAAGAACTTAAGTAATAATAATTGAATTAATTGCTGAATGTCACTTACCTCTTTGAAAGAAGTAGGGAATGGCTTTAATTACTTCATCCCATTGATACAATGGTGAAGGACCACATTTGAATTGTGCTAAACGTCTTCAATGGGTGTTTCATTTTCTAGCATTTAAGGATCTACCTGTCTTCTAATGGGCTATCGTATCTTGTAGGACTAGAGAGTTGGGACGATTTTAGTTGAAAACTTCAATAAACTTGATTTGTGAAATTGACTTCACTTGTTTAGATAATACCCAAAAATGTGGTGAAAAAATGTTAGTTCCATTGATTGGACGAAGGCAAGATGAAGAACCAAAAAAACAATTTGCTTTCATTTCGACGAACAACTCCTAAGACATCGTACACGTTCTTGTCAAGGAATTCGGTTTGAGTTGCCGAGCCAGCTCTAGCTGGGCTAAACCATCGAGTTCTGAAACTCCAATGCAAAAATAAAGCGCTATATATATAACGATGTGATTGAATTGGAAAAGAAGGAATTTTCCGGTAAAGATGTAGTACCTCGTCATCTAACTTATATTTGATAAATTCTTGAAGCATTTGTTTTCTGACAAGGAGACCTTTATATTTTAGAATTCAAATTTCCTTATATGTGAATTTAATTTAATGTTATGTTGATTTTATTCAATTATTACTTATTTGTTTATTTGATATTATGTGTTTTTTTATATGTACATTTAATTATAATTATAATTTCATTTTTATAAATAATTTCATAAAAAAATCATTGCTTTCCTTTATTAGCCTTAAGTATCATTACCACACATTTTCTTCTTTTTTTTTTTTTAATTAAGATTAATTTTTTGAAGGTGATTAATAATCAATGAGTAGGATAAAACATTAACTTAAAATTTCTTAACTTTAGGAACAAAATCAAAATCAAACTATATATATGTGGGAAGGAAAGATTATTAAAGATGTAATCTACTTGACGATCCCTCTTTTTAAGTCTTCTATTTACAGCTGATATAGAGGGCTAGTATACAATAAAATAAATTTGATAGTTTTCATTTTTTTTATTTAATAATTAAAAAAATTTTAAAAATATATGTAAGGTGAGAATTCGAATTTTACTATCCTCATCCCCCTTCCAATAGACAAAACAAAATTTCTGATAACATTTTTTTTAAGGCTGGAATGGGCCAATCCGACTCTCTTCGATTCTAAATCTCTGATTGTAGTTGGACAACAAACTAAACCGTAGACAAAGCAAATTGATTGCTTTTAATTTGTCCTATTTGAAGACTTGACTAATTGAGGATTCTAATTTCAAATTATAAGACAACAACAGAAATACATATGTAAATTGTGGAGCAGCAAGAGATTCGTTTAAATTCTAAAATCAAGCATGTTACTTGGATTTTAGACTTTAAGAACTAAATAATTGAATTAGCTGCAGAATATGTCACTTATCACTTTGAAAGTTACACGTGGTTTTAATTGCATCATTCCATAAAGTAGTGAGGAACCGCATTTGAATTTTCCTAAACGTCTTCAATGGGTCTGTCATTTTCATTTTCATTTTCTTTTCACCTGCTTTCAATAGGCTGTCTAATCTTTGTAGGACTGGAGAGTTGGGCCGACTTGACTTAAAAATTTCAATAAATGTCGTTGTTTGACTTTACCTGTTTAGATAATTCCCAAATATGTGGTGGAAGCGTGAGCTTTATTTGGAATGTCAATTTTACAATATTTAATGGAGAATTTGATTTTTTATTTGAATAAAAATAAAAATAAAAATCATACTATAAATATAGAAATGAAAATGTATATAATTTTAAATTTTTATTAGGTACAAAAATATAATATCTACATATATATTTATATATTTAGTATATCTATTTTTTATTAAATAATATAAAGTTTTATTCTGGATTAATTAAAATTAATATATTTTATTAAAAAATATATATTAATATATATTTATAAATAATTACCTAAATATACAAGATAAAAATTTAAAAAAAACAATTTTTTGTTTTTTGTTTTTCTTTTTTAAGTTTTGAGTATGAAAATTAATCATATTCATTAAATATAAGTGGGGATAAGAATAAGGAAACAATTTGCTTTTATTTCGACGAATGGCTCTTAATGTTATGTTTGGATAAATATTAATAAAAAAAAAATTTTAAAAGAAAATAAAGAATACATATAACATTTATTTGGATAATTAAAATTAATAAAGAAAAGAAAAGAAAAGAAATTTTAATAATCATTTTTTGGATAAAAAGTGAAAAAGAAAGGAAATGATTTATTATAATAATTTTTTTCAATTATAACCTTTCATTCTTGTAATTTTAAGGCACTCTTGGATTATGATATGTCTATTCATATTCAATAATTCATCAAAATCAAATAATTAAAAAATTATAAAAAAATTTTCTATTGGAAGAGATATGTAAAACTCATTTAGAAAAAATAGACGATTTTAAAAAAATTACAAGATAATTGTGATCTGCTTAAGTTTTTTATTAGGCTTTTAGTATTAATAAAAATATGAATATAGTAATCTTCTTATAAATTTTTTTTTTAACTTTCCTTTTCTTAGCTTTTTCTCTAAATTAAAGTATTAAAAAATTTGAGTTTATAAGAAAAATCAAAAGTTATTTGGTTTCTACCTTATTTTTTTTCTTTCAATTAAAAATTTATCCAAATAAAGAGATGGGTGTTTTGTTTTCATTACTTCCCCTTACTTTTACTTTTCTTTCATTTCTCTCCCCTCAATCCAAACACACTATAAGATATTGTACACGTTCTTATCAAGGAATTCAGTTTGAGTCGCCAAGCCAGCTTTAGCTGGGCTAAACCATCGAGTTCTGGAGCTCCAATGCAAAAACAAAGCGCTATATATAACAATGTGATTGAATTGGAAAAGAAGGAATTTTTCGGTAAAGATGTAGTACCTCGTCATCTAACTTATATTTGATAAACTTGAGCTAATTAAAGAGCCATTCTAATAAATTTTACTTTTAAAAACTATTTTAATGTTAATGTAAACAGTAACTTTTTTTTTTTTGGTTTTTCATTATTTTTAAATTGATAGCCATTAAAAATTGAATAAGAATGATAGTTACTCCAACATATTAATGTCTTTTTTTATATATAGTTGAATTTTAATCATTGAAATTAGGAGTCCAATACTCTATCAAAATTATATGGCTTTTGACCCATCAAATTAATGTCTCCTTTAAAAAATCAAACAAAAACCATCATTATTTCAAATTCTTGAGGCATTTGTTCCGTGACAAGGAGATCTTTATATTTTAAAATTCAAATTTCCTTATATGTGAATTTAATTTAATGTTACGTTGATTTTATTCAATTATTACTTATTTGTTTATTTGATATTATGTGTTTTTTTTATGTACATTTAATTATAATTATAATTTCATTTTTATAAATAATTTCATAAAAAAAATCATTGCTTTCCTTTATTAGCCTTAAGTATAATTACCACACACTTTCTTTTTTTTGTAATTAAGATTAATTTTTTGAAGGCAATTAATAATCAATGAGTAGGATAAAACATTAACTTGAAATTTCTTAACTTTTGGAACAAAATCAAAATCAAACTATATATATGTGGGAAGGAAAGAATATTAAAGTTGTAATCTACTTGACGATCCCTCTTTTTGACTTTTTTATTTACTGCTGATATAGAGGGGTTAGCGTGCAATAAAATAAATTTGATAGTTTTCAGTTATTTGATTTAATAATTAAAAATTTTTTAGAAATACATGTAAGATGAGAATTTGAATTTTACTATCCTCATCCCCTTTTCAATAGACAAAACAAAATTTCTGATAATATATTTTTTTAAGGCTGGAATGAGTCAATCCGATTCTCTTCGATTCTAAATCTCTGATTGTAGTTGGACAAGAAACAGAAGATTGGATCGTTTAGCACGACATGGAATAATTCTTGCAAACCAAGAGGCAGGCATTGGACGTTAATTACGCCACTAGTGCTGTCTAGGTACACGGTATTTTCAGCCATTATCATTGTTAATATTGATAAAGGATTAATTTCTATCAACATAACCGTAGACAAAATAAATTGATTGCTTTTAATTTGTCCTATTTGAAGACTTGACTAATTGAGGATCCTAATTTCTACTTATAAGACAATAACAAAATTACATTTGTAAATTGTGGAGCAGCAAGAGATTTGTTTAAATTCTAAAATCAAGCATGTTACTTAGAATTTGGACTTTAAGAACCAAATAATTGAATTAGCTGCAGAATATGTCACTTACCACTTTGAAAGAAGTAGACGTGGCTTTAATTACATCATTCCATACAGTGGTGAGGGACCGCATTTGAATTTTCCTAAACGTCTTCAATGGGTCTTTCGTTTTCATTTTCATTTTCTACCCGTTTCCAATAGGCTGTCTAATCTTTGTAGGACTGGCGAGTTGAGACGACTTAACTTAAAAATTCCAATTAACGTCATTTATGATATTTGACTTTACTAGTTTAAATAATTTCCAAATATATGGTGAAAACAGGAGTTCCATTGATTCGACAAAGGCAAGATGAAGAATGAAAGAAAAAAAAAAAAGAATGTCCCTAAGAACTTAAAAATGTTACTTATTATGTATTATCAATAGATTAATATTTATTACGATTCAGTTCCATTCTCATTAGATTATATATTGTCAAATTCAACATTTTTCCCAATATGACTTACATAAATATCATCTTCTTTTGAAAAAGAAATTTTATTTTACATGACAACTTGAGTATCTCAAACACTTCCTTTTTCCTTAAATCCCTCATGCTTGTTAAAAGTTGGATTAACCCATGCCTTTCTTTTTTTTTTTTTTAGCCAAATTCAACCCATGCCTTTAATCTGCACAATTTTCCTTGGTCAGTGTTTGTAGTTCATCAACTTCTTCAAATAAAAAAGATTAAAGTAAAACTGAAAACAAAAAATCAAAATTGATAGTATATATATTAATAGAGTTAAATGAGCATATTAACCATTTGTAAAGATTAGTTTTTTTTTTTTTTTGTGAAATTACTCAAATACTAGGAAAAATTAAACCATCATCAAATATTACATTTTAATTATATACAAATTTATTGAAATAAATCAAATAGACAAATCAATCAACAAGATAAAATATCACCATATATCTATATATGTGTCTGTGTGTGTGTGTGTGTGGGTTTGGTTTAATTTTATATTGATTTTTTAAATTATGTACTGATTTATCAGTTGATTTGTTTGTTTGATTATTAAATGACTATATATATATATATTATGTAACATTTGATTATAATTGTAATTTTTTTTCTTAATAATTTTATAAAAATCATCATTTCTTTCCTTTATTTACCTTCACTATAATTATCACTCACTTTCTTATTTTTTTTAAAATTAATATTAATTTTGTAAAGAAAATTTATAATCAATGAATGGATAAAACATTAACTTGAAATTTCTTAAATTTTGGTACAAAATCAAAATTAAACTATATATATACAAGGAGGAAGTAATATTAAAAATGGTCTACTTGATGATCCCTCTTTTTAACTTTTTTTTCTAAAAAAAAGGTTTTTACTTATATATGATTTAGAGGGGCTAGTGTACAAATCTAACATCAAAAAAATTTCTGATAATATTTTTTTGGAAGACTTGGGTGGGACAACAAACAAAGACTGAACCGTTTAGCACGACATGGATTAATTCTTCCACTCTAAGGGGCAGGCATGGGATCTCAATTACTCTAATGCTGTCTAAATACACGTAACTTTCAGCCATTATCATTTTTAATATTGATAAAGGATTGATTTCTATCAACATAACTTAACAGTAGACCAATCTAATTAATTGCTTTTAATTGTCCTAATTGAAGACTTGACTAATAGAGAATCCTAATTTCTACTTATAAGACAACAACAGAAAATGGCACGAGGACGACTTTTGATCATTTTTGTGTTCAATACTTCTAAACGCAAATGTCACTGACACATACGCATATTGCATGCATCAAATAAATTCATGGAATGATCATATTTGTCTATAAAAGCGGTGGCCTTTTGAAACCTTTCAATACAAAAAAAAAATTGTTCAGCTAATTATTATGGGGCCGTTATTACTTTGCTCTCTGCTAAAATGCTTACTCTTTGTGATCCTCCCTCATTTTCCTACTCAATTTGTTTCTTCTATGCAGCGACCTTGTCTGGATTTTGAACGCTCTGCGTTGTTGCAGTTGAAGGAAAGCTTCATTCTCAACCAATCTGCTTCTTCTTATCCTTTGGCTTATCTGAAGGTTGGTTCATGGAAACTTGAAGGACAAGGGGATTGCTGCTCTTGGGATGGCGTTGAGTGTGATGACAACACCGGTCACGTTATTGGACTTGATCTAAGCAGCAGCTTTCTTTATGGTTCTATCGACTCCAACAGCAGCCTTTTCCACGTCCATCACCTTAGAAGGCTCAATCTTTCAGACAATGACTTCAATTACTCTAAAATTCCTTCTGCAATTGGGAATCTTTCAAGGCTATCACATTTGGACCTCTCTTTTTCCTGCTTTTCGGGTCAAATTCCTTCACAAGTTCTAGAGCTCCCGAAGTTGGTGATACTTGATCTCTCAGCGAATACTCGATTAGAACTCCAAAATCCAAGCCTGAAAAGTCTAGCTGAGAAGCTAGTCAACCTCAAGTATCTTAATATTGATGAGGTAAACGCATCTTCAACAATTCCTCAAAGTTTGGCAAATTTATCTTATTTGACATATCTCTCTCTCCGGAATTGTGAATTGCGTGGTGAATTTCCTACTGAAGTTTTTCAACTACCCAATCTTCAGTATTTAAGGGTATCCTACAATCCATCTCTCACGGGGCGTTTACCAGAATTTCACAAAAATAGTTCCATCGAATCATTGAAACTCACCAATACAGGTTTCTCTGGTGAGCTACCAAAATCAATTGGGAATCTTAAGTCATTATCATTTTTGAGTGTTGGTGACTGCCATTTGTCCGGACCAATTCCCTCAGCCATGGCTAACCTTAGCCAGCTCAATTACCTCTCACTTAACCACAATGGGTTTAGCCCTGGCAATTTGCCTTGGCTTGGTAAGCTAACAAAACTCACGCAGTTGGATGTACGATCTACAAACTCACATGGTGACATCCTATTTTCCCTAAAAAACCTTACCCAGCTTATTAGTGTTTACCTTTACCATAATCAGTTTTCCAACCGAATCCCATCATGGTTAGGAAATCTTACTCAACTAAAATATTTGGACCTGGGTGTAAATAAATTTTGGGGTCCGATTCCAGAATCAATCTTTACTCTAGTGAATCTCAAATATCTTGCTTTAGATTATAATCACCTGAGCGGCACCATCAAGTTTGAATCCTTTCTAAATCTTAAAAATCTCAAGAAACTCCAACTGTCTGGTAATAATTTTTCATTACTCACCACCATAACCTTTATGAATGTTACTGTTCCAAAGTTCAAATTGTTAACATTGAGTTCATGCAACTTATTTGAGTTCCCAGATTTTCTTTTAGGTCAGGATGAACTGGCGTATCTGGATCTTTCTGGAAACAAAATCGATGGGCTTATCCCCAAATGGATATGGGGCTTTTGTGCCCAAACTCTTGAACTTTTAGACTTGAGTGGAAACTTTCTTACAGGTTTCCACCAACCTTCGGTTGTTCCTCCATGGACCAATCTAAGATTTTTGGACCTTCGTTTTAACAAGCTACGAGGATCCCTTCCAATTCCATCCGCTTCCATTTACCAACACTTCGTCTCAAACAACTTACTGTCAGGAGAAGTCTCATCAATGATCTGCAATCTGACTTTTATAACTATTCTTGACTTGTCAAATAACAGCTTTAGCGGCATGCTTCCACCATGTTTGGACAATCTAAGCAAGTCAGTTTGGGTACTGAATCTACGAAACAACTTTTTTCGAGGGCCTATTCCTGCAGTATGTGAAAAAGGAAGCAAATTGAGGATGATTGACCTTAGCCAAAACCAGTTGAATGGACATATCCCAAGATCACTGGTTAATTGTACAATGCTAGAGATTCTTAATTTGGGAAATAATCAAATAGAGGGTACATTTCCCTCTTCGTTGGGAAAGCTTCCAGAGTTAAAGGTTCTCACACTAAGGCATAATGGATTTCATGGTGCCAATTGGAAAACCAAAAACCAAAGAGTTTCCCAAGTTGCGAATCTTTGATCTCTCCTTCAATGAATTTATTGGTCATTTGCCATCTCGGCATTTCCCAATATGGGAGGCCATGAAAGTTCTTGATGTTGGCAAGTTAAAGTACTTGGAGGCAAACACCAGTTTTGTAGTACCAGGCATCAACTGGTATGATAGCTTTCCGTACTCAATGACAATGACAAACAAAGGCATGGAGAGAAAATACTATAGGATTCAAGAATTCTTAGTAGCCATTGATCTCTCAAGCAATAGATTTGAAGGTTGTATTCCGGAAAACATTCAGGTTCTAAAGGCAATTCAATTCCTCAACCTTTCCAACAACCTTCTTTCGGTCCAATTCCATCATCATTGGTCAATCTAACGGAACTTCAATCTTTGGACCTTTCTCAGAACAAGCTCTCAGGAGAGATCCCTCAGGAGCTCGTGGAGCTCACTTTCCTTGAAGTTTTTAATGTCTCTAACAATCGGCTGATAGGACCCATACCACAAGGAAAACAATTTGCTACGTTCGAAAACAACTCATTTGAGGGCAACCCAGGATTATGTGGGAATCCTTTGTCAAAGAAATGCTATTCCGAGGGCTCATCACCACCACCGCCTTCATTGTCAAAGAAAGATAGAGGCGGCGGGTCTTGGCTTGAATTTGGTTGGAAGGTTGTCCTGTTGGGGTTTGGAAGCGGGCTAGTGAACGGACTGGTTCTTGGGTACTCCTTCAACCCAATGAAACACAAGTGGTTTGTCAAGTACTTTGGGAGGAAGCAGCAGAATCGGAGGGGCAGAAATTAACTTAATGCTTAATTTTCAGGCAGTACGCATAGATTTCATTGTTATGTTATACATTGATTGGACTATTTCTTTCTTTTTTTTCTTTTTCTTTTTTTTCTGTTGCCTTTCCCTTGGCTATGAGCTATGATCAGTGGTCAGGTACAAGTGTTAATGAAATAACAATGTAAACCAATGTGGTTTAATCCTTCTTTCCGGTGTTAATAAATTAAGACTACTTTGAGGCAAAAAAGAATTAAGATTAATGTGCACAATGTCGTGGTAGTATTATGTAAGTGAGGTGGAATCAAGTCCTAATCCTCACAAAGTAGAAGGACAAAAAGGGAAAACGGAAAATGATTCGGGTTTTTTTTTTCTAGTTAAAATGTGGGAGATATCATTATTGAATGATGAGTATCTCCCACATTTTACCTGACAACAAAAATGTGGTATTGTACTCGAATTATTCTAGTTTCATAGTTTTTTTTATTTGATAAGTGTTAAAATTTTGATTATTAAAATTAAAAGTCTAACTCTTTATTATCGGATTATATCATTGATAGCAACAGTTTTTTTACCAAGTAGAAGAGATTTATTGGAAAATTCAAAAGGAATAAAAACGTTAAAGAGCTAGCTATAATCTTTTAAATAGTTAATTTTAATATTCAACAAGATTCAATTTTCAATACCTATAATCTTTTTTCTTATTATTAAGTTGCAGTTTTCTTTATACTAAAAAAAGAAATTAAGCACTTCAATTATTGCAACTGAATTTAAAAAGAAATGCAACTTAAAGTTTTCACTGCATAAAGGTATATGCTACAAATAAAAATAAGGGTAGCTAAAACTCAAAATTTTTACAGTATTTAGGTGATCAAGTTAATCGTGTAATTTGATCATTGTAATATAGCTTTTGGATTGAGAAGGGTCAATGAAGAGCTGAGCTGATTCGTTTCCCTTTTAGCCTAGATCCTGAACAAGTTTTTTGGGGGGGATAATTGGTTGAGAGCAGGAAATCAATCTGCTACAAATAAATAAATACAAAAACAATAGGTTGTTAACAACCCCTTACATCAAATTTGACATCAGATATTCAACAATGCTAGTGCATTCATCAGTGTTGTGCTTTAGTACTGTTCAGTACTCAATTATAGCAGAGTTCAGCGCTCAATTATAGCAGAGTTCAGTGAACTAGTGAACCGTTGCTAATGAATGTAAATTAGAACTTCTAGAATTGAGAAAAATACATTGATTAATACTTCGCGAAAACCATATCATCGGTGTTCCGCAGCAATGTTCTTGAGGAGAAGATATGCATACGTTAAGCAAGCCAAGTTTCTTAAACTCTGCTCCTAGTTTCCTACATCTTTCTCTGTCTAATCTTGCCACAATTTCCTCGGTTAAAATCTGGGGCCTGGGCAATTAGCTATATTCCAAAATATTGAAATATTAATATTATAGCTGTTCAAAACACTGATGGTTGGAGATAATTTCATTTTCAACTATCACATGTATAAGAAAAATGTCATTTTTCTCACTGCTACTGAAGATTAGCAGTAACATGATGTTAGACAAATTCTAGTTTTAAATCTGCTTCACAACGTGGAAGACAAAATAATTCCATGATGCTTTAGAATTTTCCTTAATCCAATCTTTACAGTTAGATTTTGGTCTAAATCAAATAAATATTGCTCTTAATTTCTTAAACCCTAACCACTATATCTTGTCACATTAGTGCCCAACCAACCAAACATGATGAAGACTAGTCATATGATTAATTATTTCTTTCCCTTTCAAATTAAAAGTCTCTTCATAACCCATTCACCTTGTTTTGATGCTTAATTCTCTGGAAGCCTTGAGCAGAATTTGGGAAAGAAATTGGCTTGAAATTGAGTGAATAAAAAAAGGTGCTCCATGTCAGAGTTTATCAAACAGTAAAATTTTGTCGGTATATTAATATCACTTTGTAAGTTGGATTAGAAGTTTCCTACCAAAAGTAACCCATAAAACAAGGAAAGTCCAACCAAATCTCTTTAACCCTTTGGAAGAACAAACGCCCCAAAGAAAATTACAACCATTTGTAGCTTAAATCTTGAACCTATGAGTACTCCAGATTCCATGATGGATCACTTCAAGCTAAGAGAGCAGTTAGGGGAAAGATGTCATGTATAGAATTGATTTAGAAACCCTGCGGGCTGTAATTTCATTGTTTGTTTTTCCAGGTCCTATTCTGTTTACTATTTATCTGCTTGTTTGTTTTCTTTACATTGTTTTCCATTATTTAAATGTGCCTCTATGGATTCAATGCAATGATCCAATTTACTAACAAATATTACTACTTGATATATATGTCTCTTGACCTTGCTTATTACAAAAAAATTACATGCTTAATGGCATTAATGCAAATGGGTCCTTCCTGCAAAAACTACAGAGAGAACCTGGCCATATGGATACCTTCAAACAGATAAATTTGGTTTATATTTTTTTACTCTGGTTGAAAATGGGAATCGTTACCCAAACACAAGCCAAGAAATCTTCTTGGCCCAAATCTTGTAAATGACACAACTACCTAGATACCTTACACAAGAAGCAAGTAAACTACAACTAAGAAGCCAAAAGTATTTGTCCATTTGGCTATCCCTCTCTTTCTCTGTACCCTCTCTTTCTCTGTACTGCTAACCGTACTGACCCAATTTCAGTCTCTGCCCAGGTCACCAAATAGTTGAGTTCTTGCAAACCCAAGATTTACCCATCCAAGTCCAGTTTAAAATAAAATTAAAAGGGTGAAAATTTGAGTGAATGGTCAATTTTATGGTATATGTTTGTAATGAAGTTGTACAGTTTTGCAGAACATGCAGATGGATAAAATGATGAAAACTCTTATGTGGAAATGTTGACCAATTAGCCAATGTTTGTTGTTCTCTATTTTTCAATAAATGACTGAAACTGTGAAATTTTTGCGCACTTAACGGGTTTCTCCTTGTAATCTTGAAATCATCAAATTCCTCCCAGAAAGAATAGGGAACGGTGCCTGCTCAAATGAGTCCAACACAAGACAGAACAAGTCTCCCCATTAAAAACTCCCTAATATAATATTGGCGGGGTTAGGAACCCAGCCCCCACACCCTTTTTTCGCAGAGCAGAAGAAAAGCCCTATGTAAATCTAATGTAAATTTCAAGCCCTTTATCTTGATGATATTTTATTATTAAGCTTTCTGTCTCAAAGGGATTTGGGGGTTTCCTTTCTGGGCCAGAATCCAACCCCCAAAGGACAACCAAATAGTTGCCTCCTCACCTTGATCTCAGCGGTCTTCTTTTTGCTTTGGTTGTTTCCCACAGACTCATTATTATTATTTGAAGATCAAACATAAGATACTTTGATATGACCTTTTTTTGTGTCCAGTGAAAGAAGCTGTTTTCATACTTGGGTGCAGCTTAAAATGTCAAAGAAATTAAATACGCATTCATGCATATTTTTATAGCCAAGCTCCTCAATCACCAAAAATCTGGAATTTCAGTTAAATTTTTTTTTAATAACAGACAAATGAAGAGCAAGACAATGTGAATCTCACCACATCCCACTGCCTATATTCTAGTCCTCCAGAGCCAATAATTCTGAATTTGAACAGACCCTCTAGACCTAAAGTGACTTTGCAAAAGGATGAAGTGAAGGGCAACTAAGATAACAACAGGAAAATGTGTCAATGACTCAATATCAGGCAACAAAATTCTTTTGTTCTGCCTGTTGAAGAATAAAAAATTTCTTTTCTGGGTTCCAATCAGCTGCTTTGGATAGCAATTATAGTTATAGGTTACTTCCAGCGTTGTTAATTACATCTTGATTCTAAAATTAAACCTTCATATTTGATTCCAAATCAATAGCAGTAAGGGCTACAGTAGATATAGTAACTATAATAATTGCCTTTAAATTATTAAAATAAAAATAATAAAAAATATGATTTTAATGTGTGAAAAATATTATTTAAAGGCAATTATACTTACAAGATATAATAAATCATAAAACTCTATAAATCAAAATCAATGAAATTAGTTATATAGAAAGATCTATTTATAATAAACAAATAGTTACAAATTTCTATTAAAAAATTATGACAATATGTATAGTTATGGTTTTATATTCAAACAAATTTATTCAAAATAAAAATAATATTAATTTATTAATATTTCAAAATTTTAATAAGTGTCCAAAGATACAAAATCAGAATCAGTGAAATTAGTCATTTAGAAATATCTATTTATAATAAATGAATGGTCACAAAATTTTATTAAAAAATTATGACAATCTTTATAATCATATTTTTATCTTCTAAGAAGTTTATTTAGAATAAAAATAATATTAATTTATTAACATTTTAAAAATTTAATAAGTGTTCAATTTTTTATTTTTAAAATTATTTGACCCACTAAGAAAATTTTTAACATACACAAATAACTTGGTCTACTCCAACAATTAGTTCAATTACTTAAAAAACATAAATAATTTCTTTTAAATTACATACAAATAATCTTTTTATTAAATATGGGATATATCACATTCTAAACTATTAATAATATTATCTTGTAATATTTTTCTAACAAAAAAATCATATTCGAATCACTTTAAAAAGATAGAAAAAAAATACCATTGATTTTCAATCTCAAAATTTTCATCTTCATTTAAAAATTTTTTTTCTTTGTATATTTTTTTAATGATCGGTTTATGTCTGTAAAAATATTGATTTGTGCACTTTTTATTTTAGATTTAAACTGGAAAAAAATCAAGAAAGATTTTATATTTCATTAAAAGACTATTTAATTAGTAATTCTACTATTAATTTAAAAGATACATTATTTTTAAATGTGTGTTATAGTAATTTTTTCTTTATAATTTTATAAACTCATTTTTTAATTTTTTATACATATATATATTTATATTAATAAATTTGATAAAGTATATTTTTTGCTAAAGAAATAAAATAAAATATGTTTTATAAAAAATAGATTAAAACATAATATTAATCCGGTCCTCAAAATCAAATGTTAACGTCCGTCAATGTTTTCAAGTTACAACCTCCACCAAAAGAAACTCTTAGTTTTCATCGTCCTACTCCCTTCTAACAGAAGCAGATGTGAAATAAGTGGATATGAAATACCTACTAAGACTAGACTCGTCGTTGATGCATGGGCAATACGAAGGGATCCAGAATCTATACTGGAATAATATCCCGAGTGCTTTGAACCAACAAGGTTTCGTAATTCTTCCATCGATTTAAAAAGGGCAAATTTTGAGTTCCTTCCATTTGGAGCTGGTAGGAGGGTGTATCCAGGCATCTCGTACGCCTTACGGTATTGCAAATATCGAACTTCCACTTGCCTTGCATGTTATTGTATCATTTCGGTTGGAAACTAACAAATGGACTCAGACCAGAGCAACTTGACAGAAGACTTGAGAGTCCTTTGGAGTAAATGTTAGGAGAAAGTATGGTTTGCGCTTAGTAGCCACACCTTATATTCCTTCTCTTCCATTGTCAAAGTGGTAGAATTGGACCAACAAGAAAATTTCCTGGTGCTCAACCATCTGGAAAACTAGAAGCACCTCAATGGTTGTAGTCATTGTTTGCTGCAATTTCGTTTGAATAAACGACAGAATTATACACAGAGACGGAAACAAACATACCATGCGTAGATACAGGATAATGTTACCGAATGAGCTAAAACAGGCTTCTGACCTTGATCCTAACATATGAATCAAACTATATAAAGACTACAAAGGAAAAATATTCTATTCATACAAAATAAACCGAACATATTAATGATAAAGCACTAGTAAATATAAGTTTCTGATTATGGGCTCTCTTAAGTTTTTTTTTTTTTTGAAAAAAATGTAATTTTTTCTTTGCAATATAATTGCAGCCCAAAATTTTTGGCCAATGATAATATGCCATATATAAGTTGACGTGGAATTTTTTCATCACTCAAAAATCAATTTCATATATATGCGGTATTATATGTGCCACGTTTCTATTGTATAAAAGCCAACTGATCTTTTTCGAGTAACGGTTTACTAACGATATTCATCGTAGTATCAAATTTATTAACAGTTAATTAGTTCAAGTCTCACATAGTCGTTTTGAAATTTCAGATACCAATTTGAATGTTTGGCTACCTCTAGAAGCAGCTTTGTTGAATAAAGGTAGATAACACTTTCATTGCAATCACTAACCCTTTTGTACTAGAGAAGTAGCCAAATAAGCATCCATTGATAGCCAAAGCGAATTTTGGAGTGGTAAAGCATTGTTTTATACAGATAAGATACTGATTTGGAACTCCAAAAGCTTCTAGAACTGGGAACAGAAAATCCCAATTAATAGAATCAAATGCCTTTCTCAGATCAATTTTAAGTGCACATCGAGGAGATAGTGTTTTCTTGTGGTACCCTTTCACCAACTCTTGAGCTATTAGAACATTTTTCGATCACGTTTTTCGGATTATAACGGTACTTTGATTTTTGCTGATGATGTATGGCAAGTACGTACTTCGTCAATCTGTTTGCCAGAATCTTTGAAATACAGTTGTAAACTGTGGAGCAGCAAGAAATTGTTCTAAATTCAAGCATGTTACTTGGATTTTGAGCTATAAGAACTTAAGTTATAATAACTGAATTAATTGCTAAATGTCACTTACCTCTTTGAAAGAAGTAGGGAATGGCTTCAATTACTTCATCCCATTGATACAGTGGTGAGGGACCACATTTGAATTGTGCTAAACGTCTTCAATGAGTGTTTCATTTTCTAGCATTTAAGAATCTGCCTGTCTTCTAATGGGCTATCGAATCTTGTAGGACTAGAGAGTTGGGACGATTTGACTTTAAAACTTCAATAAACTTGATTTACGAAATTGACTTCACTTGTTTAGATAATACCCAAATATGTGGTGAAAAAATGTTAGTTCCATTGATTGGACGAAGGCAAGATGAAGAACCAAAAAAACAATTTGCTTTCATTTCGATGAACAACTCCTAAGATATCGTACACTTTCTTGTCAAGGAATTCGATAGAGTCACCGAGCCAGCTTTAGCTGGGCTAAACCATCAAGTTCTGGTACTCAAATGCAAAAATAAAGCCCTATATATATAACGATGTGATTGAATTGGAAAAGAAGGAATTTTTCGATGAAGATGTAATACCTCGTCATCTAACTTGTACTTGATAAACTTGAGCCAATTAAAGAGCCATTCTAATAAATTTGACCTTTAAAAACTATTTTAATGTTAGCGTTAACAGTAGCTTTTTTGTTTTTTTTGGGTTTTCATTACTTTTGAATTGGTAGCCATTAAAAATTAAATAAGAATGATAATTACTTCAACATATTAATGTTCTTTTTTTATATAATTAAATTTTAATCATTGAAATTAAGAGTCCAACACTTTATCAAAATTATCTGACTATTGACCTATCAAATTAAGATCTCATTTAAAAAATAAAACAAAAATCATCATTATTTCAAATTTTTGAGGCATTTGTTCTGTGACAAGGAGACCTTTATATTTTAGAATTCAAATTTCCTCATATGTGAATTTAATTTAATGTTATGTTGATTTTATTCAATTATTACTTATTTGTTTATTTGATAGTATGTGTTTTTTTTATATGTAGATTTAATACTTGATTATAATTGTAATTTCATTTTTATAAATAATTTCATAAAAAAATCATTGCTTTCCCTTATTAGCCTTAAGTATAATTACCACACACTTTCTTTTTTTTTTTAATTAAGATTAATTTTTTGAAGGCAATTAATAATCAATGAGTAGGATAAAACATTAACTTGAAATTGCTTAACTTTTGGAACAAAATCAAAATCAAACCATATATATGTGGGAAGGAAAGAATATTAAAAATGTAATCTACTTAACCATCCTTCTTTTTAAGTTTTTTATTTACTGCTGACATAGAAGGGCTAGCGTACAATAAAAAAAAATTATAGTTTTCAGTTTTTTAATTTAATAATTAAAAAAACTTTAAAATACATTTAAGGTGAGAACTCGAATTTTACTATCCTCATTCCCAATAGACAAAACAAATTTTCTAATAACATATTTTTTTAAGGCTGGAATGGGTCAATCCGACTCTCTTCGATTCTAAATCTCTGATTGTAGTTGGACAAGAAACAGAAGATTGGATCGTTTAGCACGACATGGATTAATTCTTGCAAACCAAGAGGCAGGCATTGGACGTTAATTACGCCACTAGTGCTGTCTAAATACACGTTATTGTCAGCCATTATCATTGTTAATATTGATAAAGGATTCATTTCTATCAACATAACTTAACCGTAGACAAAACAAATTGATTGCTTTTAATTTGTCCTATTTGAAGACTTGACTAATTGAAGATCCTTATTTCTACTTATAAGACAACAACAAAAATACAATTGTAAATAGTGGAGCAGCAAGAGATTGGTTTAAATTCTAAAATCAAGCATGTTACTTAGATTTTGGACCTTAAGAACTGAATAATTGAATTAGCTGCAGAATATGTCACTTACCACTTTGAAAGAAGTAGACGTGGCTTTAATTACAACAGTCCATACAGTGGTGAGGGACCGCATTTGAATTTTCCTAAACGTCTTCAATGGGTCTGTCATTTTCGTTTTCATTTTGGACCCGTTTCTAATAGGCCATCTAATCTTTGAAGGACTGAAGAGTTGGGACAACTTGAATTAAAAATTCCGATAAACGTGATTTATGATATTTGACTTGTTTAGATAAATCCCAAATGTGGTGGAAGCGTGAGTTTGATTTGGGATGTCAATTTTACTATATTCCGCGAAGAATTTAATTTTTTATTCGAATAAAAATAAAAATAATTATTATATTGTAAATATGGAAATAAGAATACATATAATTTTAAATTTTTGCTGGGTATAAAATTATAATATTTGTTTCGTATTCATATTTTACATATATATTTATATATCTAATATATAAATTTTTTATTAAATAATATAAAGTTTTATTTTAGATTAATTAAAATTAATATATTTTTATTGAAAAATATATATTAATATATATATTTATAAATAATTACTTAAATATACAAGATAAAAATAAAAAAATATTTTTTTTAATTTTTAGTTTTTTTTAATTATGGGTATAAAAATTAACCATACTCATTAAATATCAATAAAGATGAAGATAAAGATAAATTTAAAATATTTATTGAATATAAATACGGAGATGAATGTAATATAAAAACATAAGGATGAAAAAGGAGAATACTTTTATCTTATGCATATTCTAATCATTGACATCCCAAATTCTATTAATTCGACAAAGGGAAGATAAAGAACCAAAAGAAAAAAAAAATGAATGTCCGTTGGCATTGCTGCTTGCAAATAATGAAATTATATAAATATTAAGATTCGGTCTATAGGAACTTAAAAATGCTATTTATCATGTATTCTCGATAGATTAATATTTATTAAGATTCAGTCCCATTCCCAATAGATTATATAATGTCAAATTAAGCAATTTTCCCAATATAACATATTTATCATCTCTTTTTGAAAAAAGAATTTTATTTTCATGACAACATGAGTGTCTCGAACACCTCCTTTTCCCGTAAATCCCTCATGCTTATTAAAAGTTGGATTAACCCATGCCGCTTTTTTTTTTTTTTTGCCAAATTCAACCCATGCCTTTAATTTGTACAATTTTTCTGGGTCAGTGTTTGTAGCTAATCAACTTCTTCAACTAAAAAAGATTAAAGTAAAACTAAAAATTGAAATTCAAAATTGATAGAGTTAAATGAACATATTAACAATTTGTAAAGATTAGTCTTTTATGAAATTACACAAAAACTAGTAAAAATTAAAATCATCATCAAATATTACATTTTAATTACTTGCAAATTTATTGAAATAAATCAAATAGACAAATCAATAAACAAAATAAAATATCACCATATGTGAGTTTCATCTAATTTTATATTGATTTTTTCTAGTTATGTACTGATTTATCAATTGATTTGTTTGTTTGATTTATTAAATGATTATATATATATATATATATATATATTGTCGTAACGGTTTTTGAATTGCTAGACATAAGGTATTTTAGAATTGAAAAAAATAAAAGGGAAGTCACCACCAATCTTTGTTAGGATATGATTGGCTATCAAAAGTTTATCTTTTTAATAAAACTATAAAAACGGGTTTAAAGTTTATCAAAAAAATAAATTTTGATCTACAAAAAATCAAGTTAGGCTCGAGAGTTCGTTAGTGTGGAGAAAGAATAGCACCCCCACAACGCCCATAAATTGGTACCATTTAATCATGCATTAATTTCAGTGTTGAATAAAATAGTTTTAATTTAAAATTTAACAATAGTCCCTTTCATTTAAAAAAATGAAATTTTGCTAAAACTCTTTACTAGGAATATTGAGAAAATCTTTAAGTTAAATAACTATCTTAAAATTTTTTAATATCTAGGCAGAATTTTAAATAACTCTTTTCGCTTCAAATTTAACTTTCTTAAATGAAAATAACATTCTTAGTGAAAAATAACTATTGGTGGCTCTCCAACATCTAAGTAGAATACCAATAATTATTTTTTTCGAAATGTTTTTTTTTATTTTGTAATATCAAAACTTTAAAATATGTATTTTTTGTAGAACATTTTATATGAGAAAATAAATTGTGGTATTGTCAGGCAACAAATAAAAATTAAAGACAGAGAAATGCAGCATGAATAACATGATGATGTATGTATGTTAGTGGATGTTACACAAAGTAATGACATATAAAGTTAGAGTAGGGTTCTTGAATATAATGAGACCATCTCGACTCTCCAACATCTAGGTAAAGCTTAGATGTGACTGTTTATATTTAAGATCTCAATTTATTATTATACTCTTTATTTAATAATCTCATTATTAATGTGAATTAAGAATTTGTATAAAAAAACTTAATGAAATAAAGTTTCCTAAATACCCCATCATCTAGGTAACATTCGAGAACAAATCATTTCATATGAGATTTTCACAAATATCCTTAAAATTTCAAAATAACTTAGGGTATAGGTTTGGTCGGGATTTTAAGGCCTATATGATTTTTAGGTAATGATTAGGGATTGTGTACTAAATTTAGAACTTTCAAAAATTTGAATTTTAAGGTTCTAGATTTTAGGATTTGAGGTTTTAGGGTTTCGAATTTTAGAGTTTAAGAAAGCGCGAACATCTCTAAAAATCCTCAACATCTAAGCTAACTTTCGAAGCAAGTTCGATTTTTTATGATTTTTGAAAATTAATTTAAAAAATTCCTTTTTTATGAAAATTTATTATTAATAATATTATTAATTTATTCAATATATTTTATAATAATAATTCCCCAACATCTAGGTGGAATTAACATTATTTAAAGTAAGATTATATTCCCTTCAACATCTAGGCAGAGAAAAGTTTTTTTATTATTTCTATTATTATTTTATTTAATACTTGGGTTATTAAGAAAAATACTAATAGGAATTTAAAAGTTTTAAAATCATTTGAATTTAATTATTGTTATTATCAATTAATTATTATTATTGTTAATTATTACTACAAAACAAAAAGTGTTTATCTTAATAAACTCTAAAACTTTTAAAGCAACATAAATAACAAAAATAATAATAATGTTAAAAGTGATATTAATAAATAATATATAAAAATAAAAAATAAAAAAAATTTTGAAAAAAAAATTTTACCTGAACAGGATCGGTCAATGGTTCAGTCAACGACGATTCGGCTAGGCTAGAAATAGGGACGGTTCGACAAGTGGTTCGGTTGAGCCTGTTGAATGGCGATTTGACGTGCGGTTCAGTTGAGTCGGTTCAAGGCTGTTAAGGGAAATAGGTCAGCAGGCAGTCGGGCATAAATTCGATTCGCAGTGTTATCTCGATCGATTCATTATTTTTCAACTTGCGGTGTCATCCCAATTGTTTTGTGTTAAAAAAAAATCTACGATTTACTTTCGAACAAAATCGTTGTCTTATCTTTGCCTTATTACTGATTTTTAGTAATGTGCAAAAAAGGACAACTGTGAACACCGAATTTTGTCCGGATCTACATTTCTTAATAATAATAATTTTTTAAAAATAATAATAATAATAATAATATTGGTTTAATCATAATTTTTTAAAAAAAAAAAAAAGAATACAAACAAAAAATCCAAACAAAAGAAAATATAAAATCAATGATGGCAGTGGTGCCATCCCCGGCACCACTACTACCCCTCTGATTGTTATACCCTACCACCCATAACCTGTTTATCCTACCCTACTACCTGATAATACAAAAAAAAAAAGAGGCATGGGGCTCGTGCTCACACCCCATGCCGAGCCCCATGCCCTTCCCCCCAAATATGCACGGCTGGAGCTCTATAAATAGAGCTCCTAGCCAAACCAAAACCAGAGAAAAAATAAAGAAGAAGGAATGGGAGATTCTGTCAAAAAAACAAAAAAAAAACCCACAAAAAAAAATCAAACAGTCCTCCCTGTAGGGAGGAACCCAACACCAAGGAGGTATCTGTAACAAAAAAAAATGTTATTAGTTTGAGTATTTTTTTATATATAAAAAAAAAAAAAGAAGAAGAACAGAAAACTTTGAACCCCGACCTACGTCGATCAGGGCCGTTTTCGACGAAGAGGGGATCAGATCTAGAAAGATCGCGTCGAAAAGAACTTTCTGGTCACTTTTGAAGTTTTCGGCCACCGACGACGATGGACCAGGCGGCGATCGGCACGGTACTCCGATCGCCGAACGGTGAGGGCGTCGAACCTCTGCCCAGAGCCCTCTCTCTCTTTTTTTTTTCTCAGAAACAAAAAAATGAAGAGAAAAAGAAAAGGGGTTACTTTTATATAGAAAGCATAAAAGCATAACGACGTCGATTAGGCCAAGGAAGATCAGCGCATTGACCCGGACCTGACCTGAGGTCCGCGCAACGGACCCGCTAAACCGACTTCTCAACGGCTCTGAACCGATTTGATCAGACCAGATCAAACTGCTCCCTAGATTGGCCTGAATCGTCCTCACCCGGTTCAATCGAATCGTCGAACCAAACCGTCGTTGATCGGATCGTTGACATGTCTGGTTCAGATAAAAAAATTTTTTTTTAATTTTTTAATTTTTTTTATATATATTATTTTTGTTATTTTAGGTATTTTTACATATTTATGCATGATAAATTTCTAAATTTGTTAGAATAAATGTTTAATTGTTTTAATAATAATAAAATTGAAAACATTGTAATAATTAAAAATATATATTAAAAATGTTCAAAAATATATATTTATTATTTTCCCTGCTTAGATGTTGGAGGGAATAAAAATATTTTTTTTAAAAATAATTTCGCATAGATGTTAAGGAATTATTATTAATAAATTTTCAGAAAATAAATATAAAAAAATTTTAAATTAATTTTAAAAAAATCATTAAAATCGAATTTGCTTCAAAAATTCGTCTAGATGTTGGAGATTTTTAGAGATGTTCGTATTTTCTTAAAAACGAAACCTTAAACACTAATTTTTAATTTTCAAAATCCTAGGTTTATAAAACTCCTAAAATCCAAACCTTTAAAAATCTAAAATCCCTTAAATCCAAACCCCTAAAATTCGAAACCCACAAAATTCAAACCCCGAAAATCCAAAATTCCTAAAATCCAAACCCTTAAATCAAAACCCCAAACCACAAAACCCAAATCCTAAAATCTCCAAACTCTAAAATCAAAACCCTAAACCTTCTATATCCTAAAATTCTAGCCTTAAAACCCTCAAAACCTTAAAACTAGACCTTCAAAACCTCTACTCAAGCCCTTACTCAAAACCTCCTAAAAATCCTAAAGACACGTGTGAAAATTTCATTTAAAATAATTTGTTCTCGAATGCCGCCTAGATGATGGGGTATTTAGGAAATTTTACTTCGTTAAGTCTTTTATACGATTTCTTAATTCGCATTAATAATAAGAGTATTAAATAAAAAGTATAACAATAAATTTGGATCTTAAATATAAACAGTCGCACCTAAGCTATGCTTAGATGTTGGAGAGTCGAGGTGGTCTCATTATACTTAAGAATCTAACTTTTAAATTGCATTTCATTTTGTATGATATCCATTAGCATACATACGTCAGCGTGTTATCATCAATAATTGTCAGCATTATTCTCTCTTTAATTTATTATTTGATGATAAAATATTTTATAATAAAAAAAATAATCTTTTAAAAAAAAAATTTGTGATATTATAAAATAAAATAAAAATAGCATTCTAAAAGAAATAATTTTTGGTACTCTGCCTAGATGTTGGAGAGTCACTGATAATTATTTTCTATAAAGATTGTTATTTCATTTTAAGGATTATTGTGTTAAATCTTAAGTAAAAAGAGTTATTTTAAATTCTGCCTAGATGTTGGAGAATTTTAAGATAATTTTTTAACTTAAAGATTTTTTCAATATTTCTAAATAAAAATTTTAGCAAAATTTTATTTTTTCAGATGAAGGGAATTAGTGTTAAATTTCAAATTAAAACTATTTTTTTCCAACACTGAAAATAGTGCATAATTAAATTGTACTAATTTATGGGCATTGTGGGGGTGCTAATCATTCTCTACACGTAACCGACTCTCAAACCCAACCTGATTATTCATAGACCGAAATTTATCTTTTTGATAAACTTTAAACCTGTTTTTATAATTTTATTAAAAAGATAAACTTTTTTATAGTCAATCACACCCTAACAAAGATTGATGATGATTTTTTTTATTTTTTTTTATTTTAAAACTCATTTATTTATGTCTGACGGTCACAAAACCGTTACGACAATTTTCAAATTTTATGTAATACCACGAATTTCTTGAGCAAATTATTCTATAATGTTTTGAAGAGAACGAAGTTCCCAACTTGCGAAGCAGGCACTATGCTGCAAAAATATTTCCTTTTTGTGGGCTAAGCAGGAAGAAATGGGCCTGCAATTCAGTCATCTTCAACACGCCGATCATTGTTTCTCCGTTTGTCTTATCAACGTCTAGTCGAAATGAGAACAAATAAATGGCGAGATTAATTTTAGTAAGCTTAAAAATAATGATAAATGTAAAATTAATTATTATAATAATAAAATTAAAATTAATTATATTTAAATATATATACAACGAAAATGATGAAATAAATTATAATAAAAAAATAATCATTGAAAATATTAAATTAAAAATTTTATATAATAATATTTTATCGTTTTAATAATTGCAAGGACATAAAAAAAAAAAAATGGTGCAAATTTATTCACTGCTTCTAAAAGCTTCGGTTGAAAAAAGCAGCCCATTGAGCCCGGCGATCAAATCCCAACAACACTTTGATGCGATTTACACTGTTTTTTATGCAAAAAGTGATCTCGCTGGAGCTACGTTTGAATCCAACTAGCGCTTAGTGGGAAAAGATTTTTGATGTTGCAACTTGCGGCCCAAACTGGAATTTCCACCTCCTTTAGCTTGGTAATTTTGGTTTCAAAGAATGTAGAATGTACTTAAAAAACAACCATCACAAGAATAATTGTCACTGACCAAAAACCAAGCTTGAATTTCCACAGCTTGTCTACATAGACATATCCAGCATTAACCAAGTAATTTAACAATCTATATTTGCTTTTTCTTTGCTCAGATCAGTACGGATGAGAAATGTCGGCAACCTTTTGCTTTTGTTCCAAATTTCCTCTCTCTTTTGGTGCTTCTTCTCTCTTGTTGATTCTTCTTTAACACCATTACTGTCTGCTTTTAAAACCCTATGCCTGGATGATCAAAGATCAGCCTCGGTGAAGCTTCGTAAGGATTTTCTTGACCAATCCCCCTCTGCCTCTAATTCAAAAATTGGGTCTTGGGATCTGAAAACAGATTCTTGCTCATTGAAGGGTGTCGAGTATGAACCTGTTGGTCCTGTGGTCAAGCTTGACCTTGGCTATAGCGGCCTTTCAGGTCCTCTCAACTCCATCTTTCGTCTCCTTCATTTACAGCCCCTTAATCTTGCTGGCAATAACTGGAGATGATGCCAATCCCAAATGATTTTGATAGGCTAGCTTTTTTTACCCATCTCAACCTTTCACGTTCTTGCTTCTCCTGTTAGGTGACATCAGCAATACCACGTTTGACAAGGTTACAGTCACTTGATCTCTCTTGTCCACGCGATTTTCCTGATTCGTGTTCTAGTAAAAATCATCCAGCACTTGCGCTCAAAAGACCAAATTTTGAAACATTTGTCCTGAACTGGAGTTGTCTTTTACAACTCTATCTTGATGATGCTGACGTCTCTGAACAGAGCACTAGTTTGTGTGAAGCCCTGTCAGGTGCACTTCCTAATCTCCGGAGATTAAGCTGGTCAAACTGTGTTCTCTCAAGTCCTGTTTTTTCCTCCTTCTCAGAGCTTCGTTTCCCATCCCACCTGAACCTCGACAGGAACAAACTTCATTCGCTACCATCCATGTTGTTTGCTAATTCTCCTCATTTGTCTTCTCTCAGCCTAGCACATTGCAACTTGAGTGGGAATTAGCCGGATCACATTTTCCAATTGCCAAGACTGAAAAGCCAGGACATTTCAGAAAACCCACCCTTACAGGCATGTTTACCGACAATTTCTCTAACAGTACATTAAAGCTTCTTTTGACAAACTTTTATGGAAGTTTGCCGGCCTCATTCGGTAAGAACGGTAACCTTAGGGGCTTTGACGATATGTTCTTGCAAAATTTTCTGGTTCAAATCCCATCATCAACTTGCAATAACCTTACCTTCAGGGATGTTTGATCTTTCCGAAAATAATTTTCAGCGGGTTCCATGCCTCCTTTTGAGGCAGTTACAAATATTACAACACTTTACCTTGTCTTCCACCTATGGAATGTTTTTTCCTCTTAATTTGTATACCGCCGCAGTCATGAGATCTCTTAAGAAATCTTCATATGTTGGAGAACTTGAAAGGATATATATAATGCATCTTCTTCGCCATTACACGTATTTAATTAATGAAGGAAACAATCAAAAAGGCCCAATTCCAAGATCAATCATTGAACTTCCAGAGCACAACGTTATTTCACTGGCTTATAACAACTTCACTGGTTCGTTGTAGCTAGGCATATTCTTGAATCTCAAGAGCCTAATCTCTCTTGATCTTTCTGAAACAACTTATCTGTTCAAAATGACAACACAAGCTCTACCATTCCCCGATTAGAGGAACTGAGTTTGAGTTACTGCAACATTAATGAATTCCCAAGTTTCCTTAAAAACACAAACAGTTCTTGAAATTTCCGTACCTTTCCAACAACAAAACCGTTGGTACCATACCTAGTTGGATATGGAAAACTCTATCAATGTTAGATCTTTCCTATAACAATGTTGATTTCCCGGACAAACCTTTGTTTGGGGTCGAAAATAGCAGCATGTCAGTCTTCAATGGTGATAAAAACCCTTTCCCGAGGTTATATGAATTGCACATGCGTTCCTGTAAAATAACTAGATTTCCAGAGTTCCTAATAAGAAACCAAGAAAACCTGTGGTATCTTGACCTTTCAGACAACAAAATCAGGTACCAATACCTAACTGGATTTGGGGGAAGGAATTACTCCACCTGAATCTTTCTCATAACTCCATTCTTGGGAAACATTTTATCTGAACCAGTCTCTTTCCTTGCGTATTCTTGATCTCCAAGCCAACTTGTACAAGGTTTTTTACCTAACGCTATATGCAATTTGAGGCATCTCATTCTGCTTGATGAATCCAATAACAACTTTATTGGCCCAATACCAGACTGTTTAGGCAGTATCATTAATCTCTACGGTTTGAATCTAGAAGGAAATGACTTCCACAGCATGTCACTGAATTTTGACCGAGGGACCAAGCTCCTGTCACTCAAACTCAATAGCAATAGTTTAGAAGGGAAGCTGCCAAGATCATTAGCAAATTGTTCCAGGCTAGAGCTTTTGGACCTTGGCAACAATATGATATGTGATAGGTTCCCTTCTTGGTTGAAGAAATTGCCCACATTGAGAGTTCTTGTATTGAGAAAAAATAAATTCTACGGTCCAACAGTTGATCATACTTCAGATGCAAAAATCTTCCCAGTGTTGCAAACAATGGACCTAGCTTCGAACAAGTTTTGGGAGGAACTGTATTGAATTCTTTCTATCTCTTAGGGCAACGATGGTGACTAATGCAAGTGACGGCAGCCAAAATATATTGGAGATGGGTACTATCAGGATTGGTTGGTAATTTATAACAAAGGGAATGAAATTAAGTAGCAAAAATCCTATCTTAACTTGTGTTGATCTCTCCAACAACAGCTTCTATGGGAAAATTCCTGAAGGGATCAGAAATCTCAAAGCACTAATAGTGCTAAACTTGTCTCGAAAAGGATTCACGGGCCGAATCCCATCACTTGGAAGCTTGACTGAACTGGAGTCATTAGACCTCTCACGCAACAAACTCTCAGGAAATTCCTCCTCAACTGACGAGCTGGAATTTTCTTGAAGCAATGTATCTCTCTTACAACCAACTTGAAGGAAGCATACCACTAGGTAACCAATTTAATACATTTTCAAATGACTATTATGAGGGAAACCGTGGATTATGTGGGTCACCATTGATTAGAACATGCAAAAATAATAACAATGATTTGCCACCACCTTTGCACCATGAAGATGATGATTCCTGGAGAAGCAGCTTATTTCATTGGAAAACTGTGTTGATTGGATATGGGTTTGGACTGATAATTGGGTTTTCTATTGCATATACAACACTGAGCAAGATTGGAGGCAATGGATTATGATTTCTAGAAGGAAAGGGAGAAATCATGGAACAAGGTTCATGCAGGGCTGCAGGCTACAAGGAAGAAACTAAAATTTGTGCTTTGTCAACTTAGAAAACAGAAATACTCCATACATAGTCAGGTAATATAGCACTACTTTAGTTTCAGTTTCTTCTTCATTACGATTGTTGGTCAAATGATAACCAATATCTTGTTTGTTGCAGGTGATGTGCTGCTGGGGTTTGGATTTAGCATGTTAAGGGGTTGCAGCTGCTATTCACTCATCCATGATGAAATGAATCCATTGCAGAGTTTATATTTGACGAATAAAGTGTACACTTTTATCCACTATCAATAAATTATAATTTATGGTACAATAATAAAAGAATCATTCATTTTTAGTGAATTTTTTTAATTTTAGAAGTAAGATTAAAAAATTATTAAATATTTTTTTCATTAATTTTTATTTTTTTAATATATTCTAAAATATACATGCCACTCTAAGTATTTTAACAATGGGAAAATAAGTTTACAATCGAATTGTTAAAAAAATCAAATTTTATTGATATTGAACTTATTTAGCTAAAGATCTATGTAAAAGAGAGTATTTATAGCCGAAGCTCTTATGCTAATAAAGAAATTTAAAAATTAAGCTCTCATTCTAATAAAGAAATTAAAAAATTAAGATAATCGTAAATTATAAAAATTAAAAAAAAATTGCATAAAATCAGCTCACTATCCAAAAACATAAAAGTCGGGTTCAAACATAAATATATTAGACTCACTTTGTTGTGTTATGGGTACCACAAGTCAAGCTTTATGAGAAATTTTCTTATTGGACTCTATAATCTTCCAAGAAATTTTCGACCACTTATTTCAAGTCAAAAAAAGCTTAAACCTAAAATGGAAAATGGAAATTCAATTTAAAATTAATTGAAAGTAAATTAAATAATTATATTATATTTATATGATCAGACTATTTCAAGTCTGATCAATTTAATTAATATGCAATTTCTTTTACCACCATTTTAAAAATGTAGTCTTTATGTCATGTAGATCCATTATTTTTATTTGTGAAATTTTGTGTCACATAATATATTTATTTTTTTTGTAAAAAAAAAATTTAAAGATGAATAGATTGTTTATTTTTTTAAATTAAAATAAATATATCGTATCTGATAATTTAAAATAAATTATTGAAATCACGTAACATATTCATTATCAGTATGCAAAGAAGGATATCAAAACGGTGAAAAAAAAAATTCTTATCAATAAATTATGAACTTAATTACTTGACATGTGTGAAATATGTTTAAGGATGTATTAAAAAATAAAGTTGGATCCTGATTCTTATAACACGTGCGTACATTCATCTTATACAGCACAAATTTTTCCCAGTAACATCTTACCACCAAGTATGGGTCGGCCTCCGATTTCATCAGCAGAACCCAGGTTCTAAAGGAACGAGGACCTGCTTCAAATTTTTAGAGGCACAAATGGAAGAGCAAAAGCCCAGTCCAACACAAGCAATAGAAAAGCCGAAACAATTAAATGGGCTCACCCTGCCCAACTCCCAAATTTAGACGTTTTAGCTACTCCGTTACTATAATCTTTGGGGGTGTTCGATTTAAAATAAAATTTGCGGTTAACGTGTAATGTTTTGATTTATTAAGAGTTAAATTAGAAATTCAATTGAATACATTTTATTTTTTATAAGATTTGAACATGAAAATTGATTACATTTTTTGGTATTACTAAAAAGGTAAAATATGAAAAGTTGGAATACTAATTTATTTCATATTCTATTAATTAATTATTTGAAAATAAATATTTAAAAATAAAAAAATATGTATTAATAAAAAAGTAAAATATAAAAAGTTAGCATATATATATATATATATATATATATAGATAGAAAGAGAGAGAGAGAAAAAAAAAAGAAAAAGAGATCTGCTTATATTAATGTAAGAGTTACAATTTTTTTTTACCTTTTTGATCAAAAGATATATATTATGTATATGCAACCATAGATATCTATGCAATAAATGCATATATTAAATGTTTATATTTTTAAAATTAGTTTAAATAAAGAAATAAATATGAAAAGCTATTATATTAATTTCAATATTTATAAGAATTAATTATTTTTTAATAAATAATATAAATAAAAAGATAAAATATTACAAGTTAGCATACTAAATTAATATTTCATATTTTGTTAATGAATTATTTGAAAACAAGAAAATTAAAAAAAAAAATGTTCCAATCAATTTTGAAAAATTTTCGTATTTTTCTATCCCTTAATTTATTTCAGTTGGTTGGAAAAAAAAAACTATATCGTTATATTAATTTCAATATTTTCAAATTCAATTTATTTCATATAACTTTTCTATATTCTTCTATCCATTAAATTTAAGTAAAATGGTACGAACACAAAATATCTTTATTTTTTCATAATTTATTAATTAGTGATTTAAAAATAATTATTTTAAAAAGAAAATATGAAATTATAAACCAATTTATTTTGAAAAAAATTATTCACATTCTAGTAACCAATTAATATAATTAAAACTACAGGGAGACAGGAGAACAATAAACCGCATTTTATTTTTCTTTATTTAGTTTAATGCCTTAAAGGTTAAAGGAAAAAAAGTATACCCTTAAATTATAATCCAATAATTATTTAAAATTTTAATATTTTATTATAATCAATCAAATTTTTAATATTTTTTATTTCAACTTAATTGAATCTTTAAATTGATGAAATCTAATCACATGATAAAATTTAATCAAGTAATCCCTCAACTATAGTTAATTTAATTTTTAGAGGGATCCTAAAGAGATAGAGACATAAAAATTTTTAAAAAAGAAAATATTTTATTTTATTTTTACATATATTAATTATATCACATTACAAATTTCATTTATTTTATTGATGTCATAAAAATTTTATTTTAATTGATAAAAAATTATTAATGATAACTTTTTAATCCAAATAAAAGCTTAATTAGATGCAAATAAATGTTAGAGGGTTAATTGATTGTATTAAAAAAAAAAAAAGGACTTGGATGATTTTTTTAGTTATAGTTTGGGGGCTTTTTATACCTTTAAGCATGCTTTAATCTACATTTTTTTTTCTACCTTAGGGTCCATTTAGATAGGCAATAAAATTATTTTTGAAGAGATTGAAAATAGTGATAGTGATATTAGTTATTATAGTAATGAGACTAAATACTGTAATGATAAAATTGAAATTAATTGTGCGATATGTATTTAGATATAAAACGTAATAGTAAATAAAATGGAATGTAGTAAGAAGAAAAATGATCATTAAAAATATTAGATTAAAGTTTGTATGTAATTAAATTTTAAAATATTTGTGATTGATGAAGTTAATAAATAATTAAAAATTATTGAAATTATTTTTATGTCAAATAAAAAAATTTTAATAAATAAAAAATGAATAAAAATGGTGGTAATATATAAATTATTATTTTAAAAATTGATGCTAAGATATTTACATAAATTGAATCTTTCACAATGTAATATTTAATTATTTTTTATTTTTTGTGTTTATTTATATGATAATTTTTATAAAAAATTAATAATTATTTCAAAAGATAATAATATAATTATCTTATAAAAATGAATTAATATTTAGACTTGATCATTTATGTAAATATTTATTATAGTTAACTCATACTAATTACAAAGATATTATTTTATTTGATTATAGAATTTATTTATTTATTATGTATTTATTCCATTTTTAATTATATAATAATTATAAAATTTATTTATTGTATTAAATTAATAAATAATCATAATTATAGTTATAATTATAATTATATGCTGGAGAAGAAAAGTTAAGTACATTTTCATCCCCAATCTCAAAAGCAAGAACAAAAGAAAGAGAGACCTTTTTTGAAAAGATAAGAGGCGGTGTGCAGTAAAAATTCATTTGTAACGTGCCGCCAATGTCATCCGCAAGGATGATTAATTTAGGAGGATGGGTAGAAATTATTTTGATAAGATTAAAAATAATAATAATTATTATTATAATTATGATTAAATAAATTATTATAATTATAATTAAAAAATTTAATAATAAATTTATATTAAATAGATTTTATTAAAATTGATATTTAAATTTAATTAATAATGTTTAAAGTTTAACTACACCTCTAATAGCATCTAAACACCCACTTAATTTGAGATGTTAATCGCATCTCACCAAAAACAATAATAGGTGATTCAAATGAGGTCTTAAATTAAGTATAAATTAATATGCTTCACTCTAATTTTTACATGCGTAATTCACTCTCGTTAAAAATTTTAAATTTAAGTTAATTAAAAATTATTAAATATTGATTTAAAAAAATTAAAAATTGATCCAAAATTATTATATGGTAAATTAGGTAGTTAACCAAATTATGAAAGTTTGAAAATTCTTCTACCTGATTCGAAGTTCTTCAACCCGCTGGGGATTGCCGTTTGCAAATCTCCAAAACGAAAAAGCACTAAACCCTAGCTAGCTAGCTGTAGTTTTCGGTTTGTGGCAGATGCAGACAGAGCAGAGTAGGGAGGGGAGAGTAGGTCAAGACCCCCTCCGTCTCAAAATCTAAACTTGAAAAAGGCAATGAGGCAACTTCTACTTTGGGATTTTATCTTCTTGCATAAATCCACGACAAGAACCCTTTTCTCTAATAATAGTGATTTAAAAAAAAAAAAGAAAAGAGAGAATTAATAATCAGTTATCAATTGCGGCAAAAAATTTAAATATTATATTTATTTATATAATTTAAAAATTATTATATTATAAATTGTGTGTGATATATTAAATATGAAATATATTTGTTATTTTTATAAAATAAATTAATTTTAAATTATTATTTTTAAAATAATAAAAATAATTATTTTTTCCACTTGCATTAATTATTATTTCATCGAGAATCGTTGATAAGACATGAGCATGCCGATTGCAAACCCGTTCCCTTCTTCAAACCTTGGTTTGCTTAATTCTAGTAAAAAAAGAATGACTTTGGTCTTTGGGTTGGCTCAAGGCTGGCACTACTCCTTCCCAATGTCCATGTCACTTTACCCTTCCAGTCCCAGGGAGCTGTGCCACCACCACCATCACCCTCCATGCTTTGCTTGTTGCACCAGCACTCACATGCAGTATTTCTCTACCGCCTTGGCTTTTTCCTGTTACAATTTATTCTTCTTTTCTCTCTTAACAACTAACTAATTAAATGATATGTACCCTCTTTTCCCTTTTTTCGTTAAAAAAAGTATAGTGTCAGTATATTTATAATTATAAGTACAATTTGGTCAAAACAAGTACAAAAGGTGAGGCAAACAAGGCATGACAAAAAGGTCTCAGAGATTGAACTTTTTACTTATAAAGTACAATTAAATATAACTATCCATCTTTTTATTAAAGGTCGTGCGATTTTTTTAAGAAAAAATATTTGAATTTTTTATGCACATTTTTATTGAATTTAGATTTAATTGAATGAGTTCGTATAATACATATTTTAAATAAATTTAAAAAATTTATAATTTATAATTTTTTATATTACAATTTTTCTTATATGAAAATATATACATTTTTCATAACTTAAATCATTCTCCTTAGATCATATTATCTAACAAAGGAATACCAAGGTCACGAAGTGAGGAGCAATGAGTATCTAGACTCGTTGTCTTTTTACTTAAACAATAATAATTAATTTTTAAGGCAATTAAAAATGGTCTTTTAATTAAAAAATGTTAATCTTATTTTTTTGTTTTATAAATTAAATTTATGCATTATAATATAAGATATGTTCAAATCATATTTATATTTATTTATTATATTCAATATTTATTACTTATAAAATCTCATATTTATATTTATTAAGAATTTTTTTTTCGTATATTTTTTATTTTTATTTTTACTTTAGATCTTTATAACATATTATAATTATTTTTCAACAAAAATATCATATTTAAATTATTTTACAAAAGAACATAAGAACACCAAACTTCTAGTCTCAAAATTTCATCTTTATTCTTTTAAAAGTATATTTAATTTTCTTGTTTTGATAAAAATTTAATGATTGATTTATTCATACTTTTTTATTTCACTTTTAAATTGTCAAAAAATTCTTCTATGTAATTAGTAATTTAACAATTAATTGTAAATCATCTTATTATTAAAAATATAATGTTGTCATAATAATTTTTTTGTTTTATAATTTTATGTTCTTGTGATGTTTTTATTAATATATTGTTTGCCTATATATATTAATAAATATGATAAAATATGTCTTAAAAAATAAATTAGATAAAATATATGATATATTATTAGTTAATTTCCTCTAAATTATATGTCAAGATTCACCACTGATTTGATCAATTATTCATAATTTATTTTCTTTTAATTAAACATCCTACTATACTTGCTAAGGAAGAGAGAGTTGAATTTTAATGCTTTGAATAAATAGATATTTACATTTTTTTAAACTACATGTCATAACAATTTTTCATCATGAATGATTCAACCGATTTGATGAAAATTTCAGAATCTATCATCAATATTTTTTTATAAAATATGATTGAACACTAAAAATATTATTTTTTAATAAAAATTTTAAAATTAATTAAATTTTATTTAAAAGATACTTAAGTTTACAATTTATTCTTCTTTTCTCTCTAAACAACCAACTAATTAAATGATATGTACCCTCTTTTCCTCGTCTTTCATTAAAAAAAGGTAGTAGTGTTAGTATATTTATAATTATAAGTACAATTTGGTCAAAAACAAGTACAACTAAGTAAGGTCAACAAGGCATGAGAAAAAAGTCTTAGAGATTGAACATTTTACTTATAAAGTATAATTAAATATAATTATCCATCTTTTTATTAAAGGTCGTATAATTTTTAAAATTTTTTAATAAAAATTTTGTACTTTTGATGATATTTTTATTAAATTAGGATTTAATTTAATGGGATCGTACATATATATATTTTAAATAAATTTAAATAATTTATAATTTATAATTTTTTAAATTACAATCTTTCTTGTATAAAAATATACACATTTTTCATAACTTAGATCATTCTCTTTAGATCAAATTATCTAACAAAGGAATTCCAAGGTCACGAATAAGGAAGGCAAAAACATCCGAACCCGTCGGGTTTCGACCCGACCCGACAGCTTATGGGTGGTTTTTTTTTTTTGAAAATCGGGTATCAATTTGAGTCGGGGTCAGATAGGGTAAAAAATTTTCGGGGTCGGATTTTAGGTAAACCCCATCCTATCCGACCCAATATATATAAAAAAAATTATTTTTTTAATTTATATTTAATTATATATATTTATATATATATTTAATTTTATATTTATATTTAAAATAATATTTTATTAATTTTAGGTCGGATCGGGTCAGATTTGATTTTATATAATGTCGGGTTCGGGTATTAAAAATAAAAAATTATCAGGTCGAGTACGGGTTCGGATATTATATATTTAAAATCGGATTGGGTTCGGGGCGAGCAAAAACCCGCCCCGTCCCGATCTGTTGCCATCATTAGTCACGAAGCAAAGAAAAATGAGTATCTAGACTCGTCGTCTTTTTATTTAAACGATAATAATTAATTTTTAAGGTAATTCGATACAGGGACAGTTCTAATGGGAACTTGAGGAGGCCTCGGCCCCCTAAAATTTTTAAACTCTTTTAGCATGTATATATATTTATATGAAATACATTTAAATTAGTCTTTTAATTAAAAAATATATTTTTTTTGTTTTATAAATTAAATGTATGCATTATAAGTTAAGATATGATCAAATTATATTTTTATTTATTTATTTATTTATTATATTCAATAATTATTATTTATAAAATCTCATATTTATATTTGTTAAGAATTCTTTTTCTTCGTATATTTTTTAATTCTATTTTTACTTTAGATCTTTATAACATATTATAATTCTTTTTTAATAAAAAAATTATATTTGAACTATTTTACAAAAAAACAGAAAAACATCAAAGTCTCAAATTTTCATCTTCATTATTTTAAAAGTATATATTAATTTTCTTGTTTTGATAAAATGTTTAATGATTGATTTATTTATACTTTTTTATTTCACTTTTAATTTTTCAAAAAATATTTTTATGTAATTAGTAATTCAACAATTAATTGTAAATCATGTTATTATTAAAAGCATATTGTTGTCATAATAATATTTTTATTTTATAATTTTATGTTCTTATAATGTTTTTATTAATATATTTTTTGCCAATATATATTAATAAATATGATAAAATACGTCTTAAAAAATAAATTAGATAAAACATTTTATATATTATTAGTTAGTTCTCTCTAAATTATATATGTCAAAGATCCACCACTAATTTGATAAGTTGTTCATAATATATTTTTTTTTCTTTTAATTAACCATCCTACTATACTTGTTGAGGAAGAGAGAGTTGAATTTTAATGCTTTGAATGGAAAGATATTTACTTTTTTTTTTAAATTACATGCCATAATGAATTTTTATCCGGAATGATTCGATTGTTAGATTTGATAAAAATTTTTAAAGTCGTCATCAATCTTTTTTTGTAAGGTATGATTGGACATAAAAATATCATCTTTTAATAAAAACCTTAAAATTAATTAAGATTTCTTTAAAAGACGCTTAAGTTTTGGGTTTTGGATTACAGTTATGAATGAAAAAAGTATTAGCACCCTCACATCACCTACTCGAAGAACAATACTAATTAAATATATATCATTTAATTTTGACGATATGATCTTCTTTATATTTAAATTTAATTTTTTAAGATTTATTTACGAAAACATTTTTTGTTGTTAAACTATTATTATTATTATTATTATTATTATTATTATTATTATTATATTCTATAAATTCTCTAACATTTTAGTATAATTTATAAAAAATCTTTATTTAGAAAAAAATTTCATAAAATTGAAAATTCACAAAATTCTCAAAATTTTTGTATAGGATATTTTATTCATTTATGAAATTTAATTTTATTAAATAAATTTTAGAATTATCCCGATTTTTCAACAAAAATAAATTTTAGGATCATCCAAACTTTCTAACAAGATCCTAAATAAAACAATTTTTGTTGATGATAATTAAGAGATTTAATTAAACATTTAATTAATTTTTATTGTAACTATATTTTTGTGCTTTTTGTTATTATTTACTATTTATTATTTTAATATTTTTTATTATTTAAATAAATCTTTATTTTATAAAAATAATAATAATTTTTTGAATTATTCAAACTCTTTGGTGAATCCACAAATAATATTTGGTATTAATTAAGAGATTTAATTAAAGAAATATTTTTGTTTATTTATCATTTAAATATATATTTATTTGTAAAAAAATAATTTTTAGATTGTTCTGACTCACCGGTGAAATCTAAAAATATATTTTTTACTTGCATTAAGAAAATTGAACTATTTCAATTTTCTTTAAAGATTACATTTTTAGAATATTTATTCAAATAATCAATTATTATTATAATTTTATTTTTATTTATTTTTATCATGTAACAAAATAATTTCTTGCAAAAAGAAAAACTTAATTTTAAATTTTTTTATAATTATACTTTTAAGATTTTATTTATTTATTTTAATAAACCTACCCTTTATTTTAAATTTATATTTTTACCATTATTTATTTATTTGTCCAAAAAAATAAAATGAAAATAAATAAATAATATCATAAAATAAAAAAAAACACAATGAAAATAAATCAAAAAATATAAAAAAAAAGGAAAAGGAAAACTCACTACAAGGTCGGGTCAGGCGCAAGTCCACGAGCATATCTTAGCATTGGTTGGGCATGGAAAAATACTCCTAAACAACATCATTTAAGTGGATTTATAAAAGACCAAAATTATTTTTTTAATTTTTTTCTCCCTCTTCTCTTTAGAAAAATTTCCCCTTCATCGACCGCAACAAATATCTAATTTCTAGCCAATCATCGCCGTGTCGTCGTTAAAAACTTTAACTAGCACAAAAAAATTTAAACTATTTTTAGATTTAGGCAGTTTTTCTAGTTTTTAACTGTCAAAAAATTTTTTAGTCATAAAAAATTTCAAAGTTTTTCTAAAATTTGATGGCCCAAAAAAATTTTAAAAAATCCCAGATTAATCTTTTTTATCTCCTAAACACTTATCCCTGGCTAGTTTCTTCAAAAAAAAAAAAAAAAAATTCAAACCTTTAGTTCAAAGAAAATGATCTCGATTTTGCATTTTTGTGTTTTTGTAAATTTGATTTCAACTATTAGAGTTGAAATCATTTTTTTTTTACTTTTTTGTTTTTTTTTTTTTTATTATTATTATTATTATTATTATTATTTTGGACAAAATAAGTGTTTATACCACGTATCATTGAATTAAATTTTAAATAATATATATTAGGAATCACAAAAAGTACATTGAACTGTTACATATATATATATATGTAAAAAGTAAAAAATAAAAAATAAAGACTCCGCTTGTCGGTTTTTTAATTTTTATTTTTGATAAAAAATGGAAAATTAAAAGTTAAAAACAAAAAATAAATAGCAAAATACAAAAAACTTCAACCAATTAACCCTAAAAGAGTAGACGTTATTACAAATTTATTGGCCTTTACAATTAAGATTTGTAAATTAATTGATAAAATTATTATTAAAAGATTTTAGAGTACTATAAATACATATGCAAATTTACATATATTATCTATTTTAAAATGATAAAATTTACCTTTAAATTATTTAAAAATAATTGCTATATCAAGAAAAAATAACAGTTCAATGGCATTCTTTAATCTTCAAAGTTTTAAGGTTTCAAAGCTTGAATAACAGTACTTTTAAAAAATATTATTTAATTAATTTAAAATTTAAATTTCAATAATTATAATTTTTTTATTTTTTAAATACTACTTCTTATTGGAAAAAAATTTTTAAGTATCTTACTTTCGCAACTTGCTAGACCCTCCACCAGCAAATCATTGCTAGAATTAAAAAAAAAAAAACTTGGTTATCATTTTTTAATAAGTTCAAGGAAGAAATTAATTGTACATGGCAAAATAATCATCACTTATCATATGCTCGTGCCTAAGGAAGAGAGACAAAACCTTTCACGCTTGATTTAAGTTGGCACGTTTCGCTTAATCTCAAGATTTATATCATTCATCATTGCATATCATATGCAAAAGATCTAGTCAAAACCACTTGCCTTTAGTCACTCCCCTTAATCTAGTGCTTTACTTGCCTGCGACATCAAGTTAGCTAGAGCAAGGTCAACACCCATAATTGGATTCACTGCTTTCATGATTTATAAATAAAAGTATATGACTTTTTTTTTTTTTTTGGATTGAGTAAATAAAATGATTTAATTATAAAATTCATTTTTGATATATTGATAGTCATTTTTTTTTAATTTTTCAAACAAAATTAAAAGATTATCATATGTTTTATTTTTAAAATTTTTTTATTATATCAAGATATGTGTTATTTTACTAATGTTATTTATAAAACCTAAAAACTCAATAAATGAAATAGTTTCTCTTAATCATATAGTTTGATCTTATTAATAATTTGCTTAAATTAGATAAATGTAAAATATATAAAAGGTATAAATATTATTTTATTTTTAGTAATAAATCCCAATCTATGGATTTTAAAATTCGAAATCCTAACAACTACTGAAATAAAACTTCAATTTTAGAGTGTCTTTTTTGAACAAATTGCATTGTGTTTTTAATTGATTAACAAACTGAATGTAATTCCTTACATATCCTACCTATTGTAAAAAATTTCCTAAAAAATTACCTCCAACAAGGTCAGGTCTTACAGCTTTTAAATATATGAAGTTTAACTATTTCAGTTTCACCATCCTGACCGATTCATATAATTAACTCAGAAAGATGCTTACAACGAAATGGTGTGTGGAGCCCTACGGTTAGCCAATCTCAGGTAGATTCTCTCATTTCATATTTGAGAGAACAAAATTCCTGTAATTAGTGTCATTTCATTATGATCTGGAATGTTTTAAGGTTCCCATGAAATGGGATCATTAACGAATCATTTTTACAGAAAATATTAGCAGTGGGGAAAAACAGATCGGCCCTTTCCCCCTTATTATACAACCAAGCTATAGATGCAAGGCTCACTTGGCAGTTTGGCAAGGGGCCAGGGGCGAGCGACGGGGGCCGGGGCCATCAACAGAGGATTAAAGCGCAATTTGGATAACGATAAGATTAATTACAATCAATAAGTGATTGATTCAATCGTTTAGGTTCATCTTTTTTAATTGAAAGATTTTAGATTTAAGTTTTGTTAATAATCATTTGTTGAAGTCATATCGAATGTATGATTTATAATCACTTATCTTAAGTTATCAGATACGATATATTTTACCTTGACCTGAAAGACTAAACAATTTATCTACCTTCGATTTATTTATTTTTTAAATAATTATGATAAGATTAAAAATAATAATAAAAATTTAAATAATTGTGATTAAAAAAATATTATTATAATTAAAAAAATTATATTGATTTAATTTTATTAAAATTAATATTTAAATATAATTAAAAATATAATAAGCTTAATCGTATCATTACGAAAGTTTAATAAAATACATACGGGACTAAGGTTGCTATGAGAGCCTGTGACTCTAGCTTTTTCAACCACAGTAGTTGAGTAGGTCTGTTAAATCCGAGGAGGCTAGTCTATGTACTGAATCAGAACCCTTCCAAACACGCCATTGATATATCCATACGTGCATTTGCCTTTCAAAGTTTTTATTTCTATTTTGAACCCAAACGGTACTAACAAAGGATAAAGGAGAAAGTTGGACAAAAGAGAGATACGCCTAGCAAAGCACCTGAAAACACTGTGGCAAATCGAAAAGTCCATCAGTTTTGCTTGTGTAACTGAAACAAAGTCCCCGCCGTCTTTTCTGGGTGGGAAAAGCTCTAAAAAAATACCAAATAATAACTTTATTAGATATATTTATGTGTATATATATATATAACTGATAGATGGTGTATTTTTGTATGTAAAAAAATATGTATGGATAGTATAACATATAATAAAGTGATGAAATTCTCATCTCATATATATATATATATATATATATATCTATCCAAGAATTCCAAACACCCTCTTTTAGGTCCCTCAGGTGCTGTCTTTATCGACGCCTTTTTGTCCTTGTTTCCTTGTAGCCCATTTCTTTCTTCTCCCTTTGTAGTTTTTCCACTTACAAATTATGTCTTCTTCTTCATCGTCATCATCTTCTTCTGAAGATGGCAATGGCAATGGTGCAAGAAGAGGTGCTGGTGATTTCGAAGGCCCATCTTTAACTCGTAGACGTGCCAATAATGAAATCTGGCCAGGGCCTTTTGTTGAAGATCTTGTTGTCCAAGTTGCCATTGGTGCTTCTCGTTCATTTGGCCGCCTTGCCGCAGCTGCTGCAGTTGCCAATGTGTTTCAGGTAGGTTTCTTTCTTATCATCTGCAATGCCCTTTTCTTCATATTTCTTTTTTGTTGATTTTACGGAGATGGAATTGATTGAATTGGGGAATTCTTGATTCGGATTTTGTTTTTGTTACCATTTTTTTTTTTTAGTTTTATCAACTTAGAATATATGTTTTCATTTCAATCTTAATGGCATGGGGATGGCACAGCAAAATCACTACATTAAGAAGATAGGAAGTTCTGGGAAAGGACAAAATTTGAGTCTGGTCAACAATATCGTTATGAACCCTGAAAAAACACTGTAATTTTACAGATTCTGGTCTTCTTTTTTTCCTTCTTGAGAAATTCTAACCAATGCAAGAGAGCAGAGTGAAAGCGGATATATAGTGTCCAGTCTTGGACGTAGTAGCATCCAAGGAGGAAACTGCCTCTGGGAAGGGAACTGACTTTGGATGGGTCCATTTCTATCAAATTTATGTCCCTTTGGGATGGTGTAGTTTCATTCATCTTGGCAGTGTTAGTTACTCCATTTCCTTTTTACCACTACCGAAATGTCTATTTTTGGACCTCTTTTCACTTTTTAAGAGGAAAAATGGCTTTTTGGGTTTTTGAATTTCCTTTTCCTTTTCCCTTTCTTGGCATGACCCTTTTTTAAGCTTTAGAACTCCTTTCAACTTTTTTGACCGATCTTTTAAGCCACATGCTGCTAGTAAATCCATGGGATTCTTTCTTTCCTAATGCTCAAATGTAGAGACCTTTGAGGCCTACTTTAATTGCATGATTTAAGGCAATGGTCTTTTGCATGTCCCTTACCTTGCTCATGTAAATCTAACATTTGCTGGAAACTTCTTTGATATATAGGGACTGTTGCCTCTTATATATATATATATGTAGAAATAGTTTAGGACTTTAGGTGTAGGCACTACTCTCTCTTTCTCCCCAAGTTCACAGCATGCTCTGCGCTTCATGCTTCAATCTCATTTTGTAATAATGTTTGTCATTTTATGTGTCAAACGAGATCAGGCACATCTACAGTTTTTTACCCCAGTCAAGCCATAACAATTTCATTGCAGGAGCATGTTAATGGAAAAGCTTCGGTAATCAAGTTAAACCAGATTTGCAACATTTAAATTACATGATCATACCATAAACCGTTGTTTTAAATCTTAAAATATTAGTAGTAATTTCAATTCAAATGCTTATTATTGTCTGCTGTAACTCAAAAAATGAATAAATCAAGAAAATGATTCAGAGTAAGAAAATGATAAGTAATTCACAACCAACACATAGTAAAACATTTAAATTTATATAATAATTATAAGCGGAAACATTCAAGCCTTTGCTTAAGGCTTATTCAAAGACTAATGGAAGAAGTTGAGATTTTCTTTCCTTGTGTTTTATTGTTCAGTACTTTACTCGGTCAAACATCATTTATTAATAAATAAACAATCATATAATAATTAATAATTATTATTATAAATATTTAAAAGAAAGAAAGGAAATCCAATCTTTTTATGATAATAATAATGGTCGATCTATAGATGGGTCGCCAAAACCAAGTGAAACATATACGAGGAGGACTGGGCTGGAGCAAGTATGTGGGAAGTGGAAGCATGGGGTAGAGTCAAAGACAGAACAAAAAAAGGTAAGCTGGGGAAGGCTATTAGATTCTCTGCTTTTAACGAGACAGGCCGTTGGCCAACCCTTTCTTGGAAATGAAAGAGAGAGGAATATATATATATATATATATATAATATATTATTAATATATAAATTATATATTTTTTCAATGAATCATATAATGATAATTTATTAATAAATAAAAATTAATTTTTAAAATAAATATATAAAAATTAAAATAATTTATTTGTTAATAAAATATTATTATTTGATTTATTCTATTAATAAATTATTATTATTTAATTCATTAATAATATATATCAAATATAAATTAATATACATAATACGCTTAGCTAGGGAAGCACGCTCGAAAGTTGCTATACCGTGCTTTTACGTGAGTGTTTGTATATATAACTCTTCATGTACCACAGCTAATAGTATCCCTCCTTGTCATTTTTCCTTCCTCTCAAATTCTCATAATGCATAAAATCATTCAAGAATATCGTGCTTCTCATTTTCTCATGGTCTTCACATTTAAGGTTTTTCAACCACCTAATCTGAGGATTCTGTAATTTTCTTGCAGCAGCAGCTACAAATTTGTAACTTTGTTCTCTTGTTGGCTGTCTCTCATGAAACCAAGATAAATCGACCGATTAATTGTAAGAAAAATTGTTGGAAACAAAAGGATTTGGAAAGAGAAAGAGCTGTCACACTCTCCCTGACCGAGTAGGATATGTGATTAGGTTATTGGACTACTAATCTATGCTACAAGACAAGTCGATTCAACACTGATATTTTTGAAAAATGAAAAACAATAAAATTTTATTAAAACAAATAACACCCTTTTTCTTTTCATTAAGAGCTCTGGCTGATTCTGACATCTGAAACCGAAAACAACCTTTTTCTGTGATCTGCTCTTTCTACTGCATAGTCTCTCCTACCGGCCAATCGCTGCCTGGCCAGCTTCAACTCTCTCGTTATTAAAAGCCCTTTACGCGCATGGAATGGTTGGTGCCACTGTTAAAAAGCGCATTGCTTCCTGAACTGAATCCTTTTCTTTACGTTGTTGCTGCTCTCATCAATTGCTGGATCAATCCACAACCTTTATTAAGCAATAAATAGCTTGTCTTCCAATTATACGAATACTAATGTAACGCATATTTTAATTATTACATCATCTTCGCGATTCTTGTTGTCTGGTTCTATCTTTTTTAATTATGGTTAAGCTTCTTTCGTTTTCATTTTTTCTGCTTTTATCGTTGCAACCCTAAAGTTTTATACAGATTTTACGTGGATGCATGTGCTAATAATTTGTACTTTCGTTTTTTTATTTTCTGATTTTTCTTACAAGGAATTCGTTTGCATGCAGGTTTGTTCCACGTGGCAAGCTGTCTCTCGTTCTGAGCCACTGTGGCACCGTCTCACAAGCATCATATGGGCCCGGACCCACCTCATGCGGGCCACGTGGCGTGAGGAATACATATACCGTCATCAAACGTTTCAGAATTTTCGTGATGGGAGATCATTTTACGAGACCCTCCATTTCGAACCAACCGGCGTGGACGTGCCGGATGGGATTACGTGCCGTTGCCTCAACCTCTCTGACACCACCTTGCCTGCGGTTTCGCTGATGGCATCGTTCGCCTCTTCGACCTTGCCACCCGCTTACAAGTCTGCACCTTCCATCCCCACCACCGTGATCGTTTAGGCCGCTTCTCACGCGCCGTAGCTGGTATTGTCATCTCGGACCCCAGGATCATTTTCGCCACCATGGATGGCGACATCCACGTGGCAATAATAGACGGGCAGCCCCAAGCGCGCAGGGCTCACATGGGCAACGTCGTGGACGACGGTGCATTGGTGGACTTCACCGGATGTGGGCGCTGGTGGGTGGGCCTTTACTCAGGCGTACCTGGCCGTTCTTTCCACATTTGGGATGGTAACACTGAAGAGCTAGTCTGCGTGAACGCAACTTTGACTGACCCAGAAGCCCTGAGGGGGTGGAACATGTTGACCAGGTTGACTGAAACCTTAGGCCGAGTCAGGGTGACGAGCCAGGAATCCGCGGTGGCATCTACGAGTTCGAGGTACATGGTTTTGGATTTGAGGTATCCCGAGTTTCCATTGCACGACCAGGAGAGTACGAGAGGGCTTATAGTGACTTCCTTGGATACCAACAACGAGGCGTTCATTACGGTGGACAGCCGTGGGTGGGCTGTCGTACGCCGGGTGGATACGTTGGAGGAGCTGTGTAGGTTTAACACACAGCAGATGAACGTCATGGGTTGCATGAACTTAGGATACGCGCTAATATGCGCCGCGGGTGTAATTAGGGTGTGGGGCATAGAGCATCAGCCTGGGCAACACTTGTATCGTTTTAATGGGAACATAGGGGCAGTTAACGCGATGGTGGCGGGTGACAGGCACGTGGCAGCAGCAAGTAGTGACACGACGATACATCTATGGGATTTTGGTGCGCAGTAAGGTAAGAGCGAGTGACAGGGTATGGATTTTAGGGCATAGGTGGGTAAGGGGGATGGTGACAGGAGGGACATGGAAGGGAAGGGCCCCAGGTGGGGGAAGCGAGTCAGAGAAAATGCACTTTGGGGAAGTGATATTGGTAGAAGACAGGGGAGAGGGATGTGGATGGGCGTGGGATTCGCTGTTTTGGGAACTTTTTTAGGTTTTGAAAAAAATTAGTTGGGAAGAGTGTCCCCGTGTTGACCAATGACTTCCCTAGGGAAACTGGTTTAAATTGGTGTTTTTGACTGAAATTAACAAAAAAAAAAAAAAAGCAAACAAAGACGGCAGAACAAAGCCCTATGGGTCCATAGCTCTCTTATATCTATCTCCTTCGAGTTGTGCCTTTCTTCTGCACTGTACTTATATTTTTAAATTTAAGGGGAATTGCCAAGTGCCGAGAATGGAGAGAGATGGAAATGGCTTTTCTTGGGTAGGCAAGTAGGGTCATTTCTGATCTTAGTTGGGTATTTTCTTGGATTCCAATATTAATCCACCACATTTGGTTTCTAATTTTTTGTATTCTTTTATTTAGTAAAAGAATGCCTTTTTTTTAAAAAAGAAATCTTTTAATATTGTTATTGTTGCTTTTCTGCTGACAAAATTAATGTTCATTAATTTTGATAATATATCCTTAGGCCCATCATGCTGCAATGGTAGTTCGTATGTTTGGGTTTACACACTCACCGGACAATTTTCATATCTGGATGTAGTTCTTGTAAAACATATTAAATTAAATATCATAGGAATGAATATGATATTGATAGATATGGACTTTGACAGTCAAAATATGAAAAAAAAAATGTGGAAGCTTAATGTTCTAAAATGGTGAATTGTGTTCCCCAAAAGTGTGGTGTGAATCTTTAATCGCTATAGTGAAAATTAAATGTACTTTTGCACTTGAGTGTGTTTGGCCATGTATCTTTCAATTCAAAGACTTGGTGGACTCATTCCCCAACAGGCTAATGGTTGAGCCAGACTGCCAGAGTTAGGCTTGGCGCAGCTTATGTTGTTGCCATTGACAAGGTATTTTACGATCTTTGTCACCTTTCAACATTTCTTCAGGGTCAAGTAACTACTAATAACTCTTTGTTATGGGTTACTGCAGGCTGAATTTGGAAAACCCAAATGCATTTGCTACCTGACAAAGGAAAGCTTTCTGTCTATGCTGATTGTATCCCAACTGTTCAGCTCCACTGTTTGAGGTGGTATTTTGGTTTTTAATATTTGCACCTTCCCTCGTTTGATTCATTAGTTCAAGTCACATGATCAAGATGATATTCTAGTTTAATAGGCCAAAATGAATGAATTTGATAGCAGTAATCCATAATGATAATGGTAAAAGTAAATATTTTTTCAAGTTCCACTGTACAAATACTTTGTTGGTGTATATATATATATATATATGTTTTCAAAACTATACATACACTATGCATTTAAGTGTGCATTTGTGAACCATCTTCTTTGGAGAGCTGTAAATGGGTATTTGTTGTTTCAGATTGCAGGATTTTGATCATCGATCTTTCATGTATCTGCAATCTGTTGCACTTTTTTTTTTTCATGTTATAATCAAATATTCATATCTGTGAGACAGATGATTTTCCCATTTTTCCAGGAAATGGAAGGAAAGTACTCTTATCTTCCTATTAAGTAACATCCAACAAATCCGGAGTAAAAATTCTAGCATCTGCAACATTTTTCCTTATTTTTAATCATCCGAATTAAACATAAGGTGTCATTGCTATACTGAAAAAGCTATGGCATTGGTGCTGGTCATCAGTATTAATCATCTTCATCTTATCCAATTTTTCAATAAAATGAAATGGAACATCAGGGTGCATCATGCTAATATTTGTGATTATTGATATTATATTCTGACTTTGGAGAGAGCATATCTTTTTCTTTTCGATAGCTGCATTAGATTGCTTTTTGTCCATTTAATTTCTTAGTTTCAAATTGAAACTCTTTCTTTTTCTGTTTCCAGGATATTTTTACTGCAGGTAGTGATACTTCATCAACAACCATAGAATGGGCTATGTCAGAACTGATAAAATACCTTATAATGATCTATAAGGCAGAAGCCGAAATAAGAAATGTCCGCAAAGGAAATAAGGACATAAAAGAAATTGAATTAGTTACCCAATTGGTTAATATAATCATCCTATTAAATAATATCCAATAAATCTGGAATTAAAATTCTAGCATCTGTAATATGTATTTTTTTTTTATTTTTAAGTTATGATCTCCTTTATACCAAAACAAACTCTTAGGTTTCATTGACCTGCTACCTTCTCCTAAGAGAAGCAGATTTGAGATAAGTGGATATGAAATACCTACTGAGACTAGACTCGTTGATGATGCATGGGCAATAGGAAGGGATCCAGAATATATACTGGAATAATATCCCGAGTGCTTTGAACCAACAAGGTTTCGTAATTCTTCCATAGATTTCAAAGGGGCAAATTTTGAGTTCCTTCCATTTGGAGCTGGTAGGATGGTGTATTCAGGCATCCCGTACGCCCTATGGTGTTGCAAATATTAATTAGGATATCGACAGTTTTGATATAGTGGTCAGACAAAAAAGTCTCAATTTAATTAAATAATCAATTAATCATATAAAAGAAATAATTGAACGTATTTTAATTTAATCAGTTTACATTTATAGATAAAAAAAAATCTATTAATTATAAAAAATTATAAACCAACATCAAAGCAAACATTCACAATCACTATATATGGATATTTTTATTTTCTTTATAGTTTTATGGAATATTTTAACCCAAATAAACACACACTTATGTGTACTCATGCACCATATTTATGTAGACATTTTCATTCTTATCTAATCCAATTAAACATACAAATCCATAAATATCATCTCAAGTTCTTTTAGTTATGTCTTATCCAATAAAACTTTACAATTCTCTTATATGTTTTTCTTATTCTAATTTTATAGAGACTTAATTTATACAAACTTACTTATCAGAATCCATTTCCTTTTAAAATTATTCTTTTACAAGTTTTCTTCTCTATTAGCAATATTTAATCAATCCCATTTTGAATAAATCTCTATCCAAATCTCATGTTAGATTTGATTCAATCTTAACAATCTCCACTTTAACTTAAATTCTATCAATCTCAATTTTCATACTAAATATGTTTGTCTCCAATTACAATGAAAGTCTTGTAACAATCTTATTTTTTATGTGTTTTTATGCTTCACGCAACTGATCTCTTAATACATGAAATCGAACTTATCTTTTAAATCAAGCTCCTTTATGCTTGTCTCTTCTCACATCTTGAATCTTCAGCTTTAATACAAGTTATTAGGATCACACACGATAACTTTGATATTAGTTGTTAGGCAAGAAAAGACTCAATCCAATTAAACAATCAAGCGAGTGGAAGTATAAACAAATAATCAATCAATGAATCACACAGAGACAATAATTTAATATGATTCAGTCCAACTGGCTTACGTCTGTAAATGAGAAAAAAAATCCATTAATTGGAGAAAATTATAAACAAACATCAAATCAAACACTCACAATCAATACATATAGATCTTTTTATTCTCCTCTAGTTTTATGAAATATTTTCAATTCAAACAAACACATACTCGTGTATCCATACATCATATTTATGTAAACCATCTCATTCTCTTTATATACACACACCCATAAAAACCATTTCAATTTCCTCTACTCTTTTGAGTTGTCTATCTAATAAAATCTTACAACTTTCTTACATCTTTTTCTCATTTTAATTTTATAGAAACTCTATTTATTTATAAATATACAAACTTACCTATTAAAATTCTTAGAATTCTTGTTCTAGAAATTTTTTTGTCTATCAATCAATATTTAATTAATTCCATCTTAAATAAATCTCTAATCAAATTTCTTATAAGATTTGGTTCAATCCAAGAATATCAAACTTCCACTTGGCTAGTTATTGTATAATTTCGATTGGAAACTGTCAAGTGGACTAAGACCTCAACAACTTGACCTGAGACTTGAGAGAGTCATTTGGTGTACATGTTAGGAGAAAGAATGGTTCGCGCTTAATAGCCACACCTTATATTCTTTCTGCTTCATTGTCAAAGTGGTAGAATTGGACCTACAAGCTAGAAGCACCTTAATGGTTGTAGTCACTGTTTGCTGCAATTTCATTTGAATAAACGACAGAATTATACACAGAGATGGAAACAAACATACCATGCATAGATACAGGATAATTGGTAGAAACTAGTTCTATTGGAAACTGAAATGATTAGCTTTACCGAATGAGCTAAAACAGGCTTCTGACCTTGATCCTAACACAGATGAATTAAACTACATAAAGATTACAAAGGAAAAATACGAAACCATTTATACAAAATAAACCGAACATATTAATGATAAAGCACTAGCAAATATAAGTTTCTGATTATGGGCTCTTTTATTTTTTATTTTTTGAAAAAAAATGTGACTTTTTTTTCTTTGAAATACATTTGTAAATTGTGAAGCAAGAAATTGGCCTAAAATCAAGCACGTTACTTGGATTTTGAACTTCAAGAAGTAAAGTAATAATAATTGAATCAATTGCTGAATGTCTCTTACCTCTTTGAAAGAAGTAGAGGATGGCTTTAATTACTTCATCCCATTGATACAGTGGTGAGCGACCGCATTTGAATTGTCCTAAACGTCTTTAATGGGTCTTTCATTTTCTAGCATTTAAAAATCTATCTGTGTTCTAATGGGCTATCTAATCATGCAGGGCTGGAGAGTTGGGACGACTTGATTTACAAGCTCTAATAAACTTAATTTATGAAATTGACTTGACTTGTTTAGATAATACCCAAATATGTGGTGAAAAAAAACATTAGTTCCATTGATTGGATGAAGGCAAGATGAAGAATGAAAAAAACAAAAAAAGGATGTCCGTTTTGCTTTCAAAAAATAATGGAAATATTTTTTTTATTAAGATTCGGTTAATGGGGTCTAAAATTTATAAGCATTTGCTTACCCGCGAAACAATATGCTTTGATTTCGGTTTCAGTCACCGAGCCAGCTCTGGTTGGGCTAAACCATTGAGTTCTGGAACTCGAATGCAAAAATAAAGCGCTATATATATAACGATGCGATTGAGTTGGAAAAGAAGGAAGTTTACGGTGAAAGTGTAGTACCACGTCGTCTAATTTATATTTGATAAACTTGAGCTAATTAAAGAGCCTTTCTAATAAATTTTACCTTTAAAAACTATTTTAATGTTAGTGTTAACAGCAGCCTTTTTTTTTTGTTTTTCATTACTTTTAAATTGATAGCCATTAACAATTAAATAAGAATGATAGTTACTCCAACAAATTATTTTTTTATATAATTAAATTTTAATTATTAAAATTAAAATTTTAATATTCTACTAAAATTATATGGTTGTTGACCTATCAAATTAATGTCTCGTTTGAAAAATCAAACAAAAATCATCATTATTTCAAATTCATGAGGTATTGACTCAGTGACAAGGAGATTTTTAAATTTTAATATTCAAATTTCATTATATTTGAATTTAATTTAATTTTACATTGATTTTATTATTACTTATTTGCTTATTTGATATTTTGTATTTTTTATATGTACATTTAATACTTAATTATAATTATAATTTCACTTTTATAAATAATTTCATAAAAAAAAAATCATTGCTTTCCTTTATTAGCCTTAACTATAACTTCCTCAAACTTATTTTTTAATTGAGATTAATTTTTTGAAGACAATTAATAATCAATGAGTGGGATAAAACATTAACGATCACTCTTTTTAAGTTTTTTATTTACAGCTGCTGTAGAGGGGTTAATGTACAATAAAAATTTTTTTGATAGTTTTCAGTTTTCTTATTTAATAGTTAAAAAAAGTTTTAAAAATACATGTAAGGTAAGAATTCGAATTCTATCATTCTCATCTTCTTTTTAATAGAAAACAAATTTTTTGATAACATATTTTTTAAATATTGGAGTGGGTCAATCCGACTCTCTTCGATTTTTAATCTCTCTGTTTATAGTTGGACAAGAAATAGAAGGTTGGATCGTTTGGGACGGCATGGATTAATTCTTACAAACCAAGAGGCAGACATGGGACCTTAATTATTCCACTAGTGCTGTCTAAATACACCTTATTTTCAGCCATTATCATTGTTAATATTGATAAAGGATTGATTTCTATCAACATAACTTAACCGTAGACTATACAAATTGATTGCTTTTAATTTGTCCTATTTGAAGACCTGACTAATTGAGGATCCTAATTTCTACTTATAAGACAACCACAGAAATACATTTGTAAATTGTGGGGCAGCAAGAGATTAGTTTAAATTCTAAAATCAAGCATGTTACTTTGGATTTTGAACTTTAAGAACTCAATAATTGAATTAATTGTTGAATATGTCACTTACCACTTTGAAAGAAGTAGACGTGGCTTTAATTACATCATTCCAGACAGTGGTGAGGGACAGCATTTGAATTGTCCTAAACTTCTTCAATGGGTCTATCATTTTCATTTTCTTTTTCATTTTCATTTTCTACCTGTCTTCCAATAGGCTATTAAATCTTTGTAGGACTGGAGAGCTGAGACCACTTGACTTAAAAATTCCAATAAACGTGATTTACGATATTGACTCGACTTGTTTAGGGAATTCCAAACTAAGTGATGAAAAACGTGAGTTCCATTGATTGGACGAAGGCAAGATGATAAAGAATGAAAAAGAAAAAAAGAATGCCCGTAGACTTTGCCTCTTTTAAATAATGGAAATATATTTATATTAAGATTCGGTCCCTAGGGACTTAAAAATGTTACTTATTATGTATTGTCAATAGATTAATATTTATTAAGATTCAGTCCCAAACCCAATAGATTATCTATTTGTCAAATTAAGCATTTTTCCCAATATAACTTATAGTTATCATCTCTTTTTGAAAAAATAATTTTATTTTACATGACAACATGGGTATCTCAAACACTTCCTTTCCCATAAATCCCTCATCCTTGTTAAAAGTTAGATTAACCGATGCCTCTTTTTTTTTTTTTTGGACAAATTCAGGCCATGCCTTTAATTTGTACAATTTTAATTTCCTGGGTCAGTGTTTGTAGTTCATCAACTTCTTCAACTAAAATAGATTAAAGTAAAATTAAAAATCAAAAATCAAAATTGATAGATATTAATAGAGTTAAATGAGCATATTAACAATTCGTAAAGATTAGTTTCTTTATGAAATTACATAAATACTAGTAAAAATTAAAATCATCATCAAATATTACATTTTAATTATATACAAATTTATTGAAATAAATCAAATAGACAAATCAATCAACAAAAAAAAAAAAATCACTACATGTAGGTTTGGTCAAATTTTATATTGATTTTTTCTAATTATGTATTGATTTATCAATTGGTTAGTTGTTTAACTTTTAAATGATTTCTTATATATATGTAACACTTGATTAAAATTACAATTTCTCTTTTATTAATAATTTTATAAAAAAAATCATTATTACTTTCCTTTATTTACCTTGACTATAATTATCACTTAATTTCTTCTTTTATTAAATTAAGATTAATTCTGTGAAGAAAATTTATAATCAATGAATGGATGAAACATTAACTTGAAATTTCTTAAATTTTGGTACAAAATCAAAATCAAACTATTCATATGCACAAAGGAAAGAACATTAAAAATGAAATGTACTTGATGATCTCTCTTTTAACATTTTTTTTTTTAAGTTTTTACTTTCGTCTGATGTAGTGGGGTTAGTGTAAAAAAGTAATATAAAAAAATTTCTGATAATATATTTTTGAAGACTTGGGGTGGGTCAATGCCACTGTCTTCGATTCTGAATCTGTTATTGTAATTGGACAAGAAAAAGAAGACTTGACCGTTTAGCACGGCATGGATTAATTATTGCAAACCAAGAGGCAGGCATGCATGGTACCTTAATTACTCCGCTAATGCCGCCTAAATACACGTAATTTTCAGCCATTATCATTTTTAATATTGATAAAGGATTGATTTCTATCAACATAACTTAACAGTAGACTAAACTAATTAACTGCTTTTAATTTGTCCAATTTGAAGACTTGACTAATTGAGGATCCTAATTTCTACTTATAAGACAACAATAGAAAATGGAACGAGGACCACCTTTGATAATTTTCGTGTTCGAAACTTCTACACGTGATTGTCAAATGACCTATATGCATATTGCATGTGTCAAATGAATTCATTGAATGATCATATTTGTCTATAAAAGCGATGGCCGTTTGCAACCTCTTAACACAAAAAAATTTTTGTTGAACTAATTATTATGGGGCTATTCTTACATTACTCTCTGCTAAAATGCTTACTCTTTGTAATTCTCCCTCATTTTCTCACTCAATGTGTTTCTTCCATGCAGCGACCTTGTCTGGATTCTGAACGCTCTGCTTTGTTGCAGTTGAAGGAAAGCTTCATTCTCAACTGGTCTGCATCTTCTTATCCTTTGGCTTATCCGAAGGTTGGTTCATGGAAACTTGAAGGACAAGTTGCTGGGGATTGCTGCTCTTGGAATGGCGTTGAGTGTGATGACAACACTGGTCACATTATTGGACTTGATCTAAGCAGCAGCTTTCTTTATGGTTCTATCGACTCCAACAGCAGCCTTTTCCACCTCCATCACCTTAGAAGGCTCAATCTTGCGGGCAATGATTTCAATGACTCTAAAATTCCTTCTGCAATTGGGAACCTTTCAAGGCTATCACATTTGGACCTCTCTTCTTCTGGATTTTCAGGTCAAATTCCATCAGAAGTTCTAGAGCTCCCGAAGTTGGTGATGCTTGATCTCTCCCGGAATAATGGATTAGATCTCCAAAATCCAAGCCTGAAAAGTTTAGCCGAGGAATTAGTAAACCTCAAGTATCTTAATCTTGATGAGGTAAACGCATTTTCTACGATTCCTCAAAGCTTGGCAAATTTATCTTATTTGACATATCTCTCCCTCGAGAATTGTGAATTACGTGGTGAATTTCCTATTGAAGTTTTCCAACTACCCAATCTTCGGTATTTAAGGGTATCCTATAATCCATATCTCACGGGAAGTTTACCAGAATTTCACAAAAATATTTCTATTGAATCATTGAAACTTGCCAATACAAGTCTCTCTGGTGAGCTACCAAAATCAATTGGGAATCTTAAGTCATTATCACATTTGAGTGTTGGTCTCTGCCATTTTTCCGGACGAATTCCCTCATCCTTGGCTAACCTTACCCAGCTCAATTTTCTCTCACTTGCTTACAATGGGTTTAGCCCTGGCACTTTGTCCTGGCTTGGTAAGCTAACCAAACTAACTGTGTTGGATGTAGCATCTACAAACTCATATGATGATATCCTACCTTCTCTAAAAAACCTTACCCAGCTTACTGCTTTGGATCTTTGCGATAATAAGTTTTCCAGCCAAATCCCATCATGGTTAGGGAATCTTACACAACTGATCATTTTGAATCTTGGTGCAAACAAATTTTGGGGTCCGATTCCACAATCAATCTTTACCCTAATGAATCTCGAAGATCTTGCTTTATGTCATAATCAACTAAGCGGTGCCATCAAATTAGAATCCCTTCTAAATATTAAAAATCTCAAAAGGCTCCAACTGTCCGGTAATAATTTTTCATTGCTTACCACCACTACAGTTACGAATGTTAGTGTTCCAAAGTTCACATTGTTAACATTGGGTTCAAGCAACTTATTTGAGTTCCCAGATTTTCTTTCTGGTCAGGATGAACTGGAGTGTCTGGATCTTTCTGGGAACAAAATCTATGGGCTTATCCCCAAATGGATATGGGGCTTTTGTGCCCAAACTCTTCAATTTTTAGACTTAAGTGAAAACTTTCTTACAGGTTTCCACCAACCTTCTGTTGTTCCTCCATGGACCACTCTAAGAATTTTGGACCTTGGTTCTAACAAGCTACGAGGATCCCTTCCAATGCCATCAGCTTCCATTTACCATTACGATGTCTCAGACAATTTATTGACGGAAGAAATTCCATCAATGATCTGCAATCTGACTTATATAACTACATTTGACTTGTCAAATAACAAATTAAGCGGCACGCTTCCACCATGTTTGGGCAACCTAAGCAGCTCACTTTCAATGTTGAATCTACGAAACAACAGCTTTCATGGCCCTATTCCTCAACCATGCAAAAAGGGAAGCAAATTGAGAATGATTGACATTAGCCAGAATAAATTGGAAGGACAGATTCCCAGATCACTGGTTAACTGTAACATGCTAGAAGTTCTTAATTTGGGAAATAATCAAATAGTGGATACGTTTCCCTCTTGGTTGGGCAGGCTTCCAGAGTTAAGGATTCTCATACTACGACATAATGGATTTCATGGTGCAATTGGAAAACCAAAAACCAAAGAGTTTCCCAAGTTGCGAATCTTTGATCTTTCCTTCAATAAATTTATTGGTCGTTTGCCATCTCGTCATTTCCAACTATGGAAGGCCATGAAAGTTGTTGATGTTAGCAAGTTAAGGTACTTGGAGGCAAACACCAGTTTTGAAACAACAGTCAACCAATGGTATGGTACCATTTATTACTCAATGACAATGACAAATAAAGGCACGCAGACAAAATACGAGAAGATTCAAGAATTCTTGGTAGCCATTGATCTCTCAAGCAATCGATTTGAAGGTTGCATTCCAGAAGACATTCAGATTCTAAAAGCAATTCAATTCCTCAACCTCTCCAACAACTCACTTTCAGGTCCAATTCCATCATCATTGGCGAATCTAACGGGACTTCAATCTTTGGACCTTTCTCAGAACAAGCTCTCAGGAGAGATCCCTCGAGAGCTCGTGGAACTCACTTTCCTTGAAGTTTTTAATGTCTCCAACAATCAGCTGATAGGACCCATACCACAAGGAAAACAATTTGCTACGTTCGAAAACGACTCATTTGAGGGCAACCCAGGATTATGCGGGAATCCTTTGTCAAAGAAATGCTATTCATCACCACCACCACCTTCATTGTCAAAGAAAGATAGAGGCGGCGGGTCTTGGCTTGAATTTGGTTGGAAGGTTGTCCTGTTGGGGTATGGAAGCGGGCTAGTGAACGGACTGGTTCTTGGGTACTCCTTCAACCCAATGAAACACAAGTGGTTTGTCAAGTACTTTGGGAGGAAGCAGCAGAATCGGAGGAGGGGCAGGAATTAACTTAATGCTTAATTTTCAGGCAGTACGCATAGATTTCTTTGTTATGTTATACATTGATTGGTCTTTTTCTTTCTTTTTTTTTTTTTTTTTCTCTCTTGCCTTTCCCTTGGCTATGAGCTATGATCAGTGGTCATGTGCAAGTATTAATGAAATAACAATGTAAACCAATGTGGTTTAATCTTTCTTTTCCGGTATTAATAAATTAAGACTACTTTGAGCAAAAAAGAATTGAGATTATGTGCACAATGTCGTGGTAGTATTAGTAAGTGAGGTGAATCAAGTCCTCAATCCTCACCAAAGTAAAAGGACAAAGAAAAGGGAAAACGGAAAATGATTTGGGTGTTTTTTTTTTTTTTTAGTTAAAATGTGGGAGATATCATTATTGAAAGATGAGTTTGAAGAGGAGCCAAAGCAAGCTTTCAAACTCATCATTCAATAATGATATCTCCCACGTTTTAACTGAAAACAAAAATGTAGTATTGTACTCGAATTATTCTAGTTTAATAGTTTTTTTTTTTTATTTGAGAAGTGTTAAAATTTTGATTATTAAAATTAAAAATCCAACTCTTTATTAACGGATTATATGATTGATAGCGATTGTTTTTTTACTAAGTAGAAGAGATTTATTTGAAAATTCAAAAGGAATAAAAACGTTAAAGAGCTAGCTATATGCTAGCAAATAGCAAAGAAAGTTGTCTATTACAAGTATATAGAAAAGTTGAAGCACACATGAAAAAGAAATAACACTCGAAACCTATAGAAGTATGACCATGAACACCAAACCTGGCTCGTATGTCTTGACTTCTATTTTTTCCTATTTTCTAACATGGTAAACTTTTCTGCTGTGGTTTTAACTTTTTTTTACACTGTTAAAGCTCTTTTATGGATTTAGATATATTATACTATAATTCTTTAGTAGAATGTTGAATAGATTAAAGAGATTGGCATACGTTAGCAAAAAAATTAATTAAATACTTTGAACTCAAAATTTAATTCAATTGGTACATATAATTACTTTTAATATTTAACAAATTTAGGGTTTAATTTTCAATACCTATAATCTCTTTTCTTATTATTAAATTGCAGTTTTCTTTATACTACAACAAGAAATTAAGCACTTCAATTATTGCAACTGAATTTAAAAAGAAAATGCAACTTAAAGTTTAAATACCTTCATGTTTAAAGTTTTCAGTGCATAAAGAAATATGCTACAAATGAAAATAAGTGTAGCTAAAACTCAAAATTTTTACAGTATTTAGGTGATCAATTTAATCGTGTAATTCGATCATTGTAATATAGCTTTTGGTTTGAGAAGGGTCAATGAAGAGCTGAGCTGTTTGGGGGGGATAATTGGTTGAGAGCAGGAAATCAATCTGCTACAAAAAAATAAATACATAACCAATTGGTTGTTAACAACCCCTTACATCAAATTTGACATCAGATGTTGAAAAATGCTAGTCCATTCATCAGTGTTCTGCTTTAGTACTGTTCAGTACTCAATTATAGCAGAGTTCAGCGCTCAATTATAGCAGAGTTCAGTGAACTAGTGAACCGTTGCTAATGAATCTAAATTAGAACTCCTAGAATTGATAAAAATACATTGATTAATACTTCGTGAAAACCATATCATCGGTGTTCTGCAGCAATGTTCTTGAGGAGAAGAAATGCAAACGTAAAGCAAGCCAAGTTTCTTAAACTCTGCTCCTAGTTTCCTACAGCTTTCTCTGTGTAATCCTGCCACAATTTCCTCGGTTCAAATCTGGGGCCTGGGCAATTAGCTATATTCCAAAATATTGAAATATTAATATTATAGCTGTTCACAACACTGATGGTTGGAGATTAATTTCATTTTCAAGTGTCACATGTATAAGAAAAATGTCATATTTTTCTCACTGCTATTGAAGATTAGCAGTAACATAATGTTAGACAAAATTCTAGTTTTAAATCTGCATCACAATGTGGAAGACAAAATAATTCCATAATGCTTTAGAATTTTCCTTAATCCATTCTTTACAGCTAGATTTTGGTCTAAATCAAATAAATATTGCTCTTAATTTCTTAAACCCTAACCACTCTATCGTGTCACATTAGTGCCCAACCAACCAAGCGTGATGAAGACTAGTCATATGATTAACTTATTTCTTTCCTTTTCAAATTAGAAGTCTCTTCATAACCCATTCACCTTGTTTTGATGCTTAAATCTCTGGAAGCCTTGAGCAGAATTTGGAAAGAAATTGGCTTGAAATTGAGTGACAAAAAAAAAGATGCCCATGTCAGAGTTTATCAATCAGTAAAATTTTGTCAGTATGTTAGTATCACTTTGTAAGTTGGATTAGAAGTTTCTTACCAAAAGTAACCCATAAAACAAGGAAAGTCCAACCAAATCTCTTTAACCCCTTGGAAGAACAAAAAACACAAAGAAAATTACAACCAATTGTAGCTAAAATCTTGAACCAATGAGTACTCCAGATTCCATGATGGATCACTTCAAGCTAAGAGAGCAGTTAGGGGAAAGAAGTCATGTATGGAATTGATTTAGAACCCCTACTGGCTGTAATTTCATTATTTGTTTTTCCAGGTCCTATTCTGTTTATCATTTATCTGCTTGTTTGTTTTCTTTACATTGTTTTCCATCATTTAAATGTGCCTCTATGGATTCCATGCAATGATCCAATTTACTAACAAATATTACTACTTGATATATATCTATCTCTTGACCTTGCATATTACTTTAAAAAAATTACATATTTAACGGCATTAATGCAAATGGGTCCTTCCCGCAAAAACTACAGAGAGAACCTGGCCATATGGATACCTTCAAACAGATAAATTTGATTTGGAATTTTTTTACTCTGGTTGAAAGTTATGGGTTTTTGTGTGGGAATTGTTACTCAAACACAAGCCAAGACATCTTCTTGTCCTAAATCTTGTAAATGACACAATTACTTAAGATACCTCACACAAGAAGCAAGTAAACAACAACTAAGAAGCCAAAAGTATTAGTCCATTTGGCTATGCCTCTCTTTCTCTCTACTTCTAACAGTACTGACCCAATTTCAGTCTCTGCCCAGCTCCCCAAATAGTTGTTCATGCAAACCCAAGATTTACCCATCCAAGTCCAGCTTAAAATAAAATTAAAAGGGTGAAAAATTGAGTGAACGGTCAATTTTATGGTGCATGTTTTAATGAAGTTGTATAGTATTGCAGAACATGCAGATGGATAAAATGGTGAAAGCTCTTATGTGGAAATGTTGACCAATTGTCGTAACGGTTTTGAGATCGTCAGATGTAAAAATATTTTAAAATCAAGAAAAATAAAAGGGGAGTCGCCACCAATCTTTATTAGGGTGTGATTGGTCACCCAAAAGTTTATCCTTTTAATAAAACTATAAAAACGAATTTAAAGTTTATTATAAAGATAAATTCGATTTACGAAAAATCAGGTTAAGTCCGGGAGTTGGTTACGTGTGAGGAAGGATTAACACCCCACCAACGCCCATAAATTGGTACCATTTAATTATGCGCTATTTTCGGTATTAGATAAAAATGATTTTGACTTGAAATTTAATACTAATTCCTTTCGTTTTAAAAAATATTTTTGCTAAAATTTTTATTTAGAAATATTGAGAAAATCTTTAAGTTAAAGAATTATCTTAAAACTCTCCAACATCTAAGCAGAATTTAAAATAATTCTTTTCGCTTAAGATTTAACACAATAATCCTTAAAATGAAATAACAATCTTTATAGAAAATAATTGTTAGTGACTCTCCAACATCTAGACAGAGTACCAAGAATTATTTCTTTCGAAATGTTATTTTTGTTTTATTTTATAATATCACAAAAAAAAATTTTAAAAGTATTATTTTTTTCATTATAAAATATTTTATCATCAAACAGTAAATTAAAAAGAGAATAATGCAGACAATTATCGATGATAACATGCTAACGTATGTATACTAATGAATGTCATGAGAAATGAAATGCAATTTAATAGTTGGGTTCTTAAGTATAATGAGACCACCCCGACTCTCCAACATCTAAGTAGAGCTTAGGTGCGACTGTTTATATTTAAGATTCCAATTTACTGTTATACTTTTTATTTATTAATTTTATTATTAATGCGAATTAAAAAATCGTGTGAAAAGACTTAACGAAGTAAAATTTCTTAAATATCTCATCATCTAGGTGACATTCGGGAACAAATTGCTTCAAATAGAATTTTCACACGTGTCCTTAGGATTTTTAGGAGGTTTTAAGTAAGGGCTTGAGTAGAGGTTTTGAAGGTTTGGTTTTAAAGTTTAGAGGGTTTTAAAGCTTGAATTTTGGGATTTTGGATTTTTAAGGGTTTTGATTTTAGAGTTTAGAGATTTTAGGGTTTGGGTTTTGAGTGATTTTGGATTTTTAGGAGTTTCGGATTTTAGGATTTTGAATTTTTGGATTTTGGATTTTAGGGGTTTTAGAAACCTAGGATTTTGAAAATTAAGAATTAGTGTTTAAGGTTTCGTTTTTTTAAAAAAATACGAACATTTCTAAAAATTCTCAACATTTAGGCAGATTTTCAAAGCAGGTTCGATTTTAATAATTTTTTAAAATTAATTTAAAATTTTCTTATATATATATTTTTTGTAAAAATTTATTAACAATAATTCCCCAATATCTAGGCGAAATTATTTTTTTTAGAAAAATATTTTTATTCTCTCCAACATCTAGGCAGAGAGAATAATAATAAATATTTTTTTGAACATTTTAAATATATTTTTAATTATTATTTGTTTTCAATTTTATTGTTATTAAAACAATTAAACATTTATTCTAATAAATTTAGAAATTTATCATGCAAGAATAAATAAAACAAACTCAAAACAACAAACAAAAATAATAAAAAAATTTATAAAATTCAAAAAAAAAATTTACCTGAACCGAACAGATCAACGATTGGTTCGGATGGACCAAAAAAGGGTTGGTTCGGTTGAATGATCTGCGGTTCGATCTGGTTCAAACCGGTTCAATTGGATCGATCAGCAACCGTTTGAAGAGCGGGTCCACGAGTCGAGTTGCGCGGATCTCGGGTTGGATCCGAGTCAACGCGCGGATCCTCCTTGATCGAAACGACGTCGTTTTGCTCCTTAGTCTTTTATATATAACCAAAAAAAAAATTTTTTTGTTCATTTGGTTTCTTTTTCAGAAAAAAAAAAGGGGGGGGAGAGCTCCAGAGCTCTCGCCGTCCGGTCGTCGAACCACCGCGTCAGCCGTCGTCTGAGTCACCATCGGCGGTAGCTGCCGATCGTCATCGGTGATCGAAAAATGCCAAAATACTTCCAGAAGCGCTCTTAAATGCATTCTTCTAAGATCTGACCTCATTTTTGTCGAAAACGCTGATCATGGCTCAAAGTTTCTATTTTCAATTTTCTTTTTATTTTGTTGAAGCAAGACTGATGCAATTTTTTTACTTTTGCAGGTAGCTTTGGCATTGGGTTCCTCATTGTGGGGAGGATTGTGTTTGTACCTTTTTTTGTTTCTGTTTTTCTGTTTGTTTTTTTTTGTGATTGGTGTGGGTTCTGTTTGGGGTTTTTAGAGAAGGGTATTTTCTTGGTCTGATAGTTTTTGAAAAGGTGGGTTCGAAGGTTCTTTTGAGAAGGGATTCGAATGAGAGGTTTCGAAAAATGAGGGGTTCCCAAAACTTTTAAAGGGGCTTGAAGTTGGGAATTTTTAAGGTGTTTAAAAGAGGATCTGGGTTGTAAGTGGGCTGATCAAAGGGATGTAAGGTGGCTAGTCAAGGGCTGGTCAGAAGGTTGTAGGATGGTTGGTCAAGGGCGGCAGTAACTCCAGCCACCTTACTTTCTATTTTTTTTTTTTTTTTTTTTTTTTTTTTTTTATTATAAAATTAATAATTATTTTATTTAAATTATTATTATTATTATTATTATTAAAATTATTACTATTATACTGAAATAAAAATAGTAGATCCCGATAAAATCGGTGTCTACACCAATTAGCCAATGTTCGTTGTTCTTTGTTTTTCATTGAGTGAGTGAAACTGTGAAATTTTTGCGCACTTCACGGGTTTCTCCTTGCAATGTTGCAATCATCAAATTCTTCCCAGAAAGAATAGGGAACAGTGCCTGCTTAAATGAGTCCAGCACAGGACAGAACAAGTCTCCCAATTAAAAACTCTCTAATATACACCCTTTTTTCACAGAGCAGAAGAAAAGCGCCATGTAAATCTAATGTCAATTTCAAGCCCTTTATCTTGATGATAATTTATTATATGCTTTCTGACTCAAAGGGATTTGGGGGTTTCCTTTCTGGGTCAGAATTCAACCCCCAAAAGACAACAACCAAATAGTTGCCTCCTCACCTTGATCTCAGTGGTCTTCTTTTTGCTTTGGCTGTTTCCCACAGACTCATTATTATTATTTGAAGATCAAACATAAGATACTTTGATATGACTTTTTTTGGTGTCCAGTAAAAGAAGCTGTTTTCATACTTGGATGCAGCTTATAATGTAAAAGAAATTAAATACGCTTTCATGCATATTTTTATAGCCAAGCTCCTCAATCACCAAAAATCTGGAATTTCAGTTCATTTTTTTTAATAAAAAACAAATGAAGAGCAAGACAATCTGAATCTCACCAAATCCTACTGCCTATATTCTAGTCATCCAGAGCCAATAATTCTGAATTTGAACAGACTCTCTAGACCTAAAGTGACTTTGAAAAAGGATGAAGTGAAGGGCAATTAAGATAACAACAGCAAAATATGTGTCAATGACTCAATATCAGCCAACAAAATTCTTTTGTTCTGCCAGTTGAAGAATCAAAATTTCTTTTCTGGGTTCCAATCAGCAGCTTTGGATAGCAATTATAGTTATAGGTTACTTCCACCGTTGTTGACTACATCTTCATTTTGAAAATGAATCTTCATATTTGATTTCAAATCAATAGCAGTAAGAGTCACAGTAAATGTAATAGCAATAATAAGTGTTTTTAAATTGTTAAAATAGAAATAATAAAAAATGATTTTAATGCGTGAAAAATACTATTTAAAAATAATTAGGCATATAAGATACAATAAGACCTTAAAACTTTATAATCAAAATTAATGAAATTAATTATATAGAAGATCTATTTATAATAAACAAATAATCCCAATTTTCTATTAAAAAATTATGACAATATGTATAGTTATGATTTTATATTTAAACAAATTTATTTATAATAAAAATAATATTAATTTATTAATATTTTAAAATTTTATTAAGTGCTCAAAGATACAAATCAGAATCAGTGAAATCGGTCATATAAAAATATTTATTTATAATAAAATGATAGTCGCAAATTTCTATTAAAAAATTATGACAATATTTATAGTCATATTTTTATACTTTAAGAAGTTTATTCAAAATAAAAATAGTATTAATTTATTAATATTTTTAAAATTTAATAAGTGCTCAATTTTTTACTTTTAAAATTATTTGACTAGCTAAGAAAATTTTTAACATATCCAAATAACTTGGTTCACTCCAACAATTAGTTCAATTACTTAAAAAACACAAGTAATTTATTTTAAATTATATATAAATGATTTTTCTATTAAATATGTAATATAACACATTTTAAACTATTAATAATGTTATCTTGTAATATTTTTCTAACACAAAAATCATATTCAAATCACTTTAAAAAGTTAGAAAAAAAAAATACCATTGATTTTCAATCTCAAATTTTTCATCTTAATTTTTTAAATATGTATTTTTTTTGTTTGTATATTTTTTTTAATGATCGATTTATGTCTATAAAAATATTGATTTTTGCACTTTTTATTTTAGATTTAAACTGGAAAAAAATCAAGAAAGATTTTATATTTCATTAAAAGACTATTTAATTAGTAATTCTATTATTAATTTAAAAGATATATTATTTTTAAATGTGTGTTATAGTAATTTTTTCTTTATAATTTTATAAACTCATTTTTTATTTTTTTATACATATATATTTATATTAATAAATATATATAGTAATTTTTTATTTTTTTTATACCTCAATGGTTGTAGTCATTGTTTGCTTGCAATTTCGTTTGAATAAACGACAGAATTATACACGGACGGAAACAAATACACCATGCGTAGATACAGGATAATGTCACCGAATGAGCTAAAACAGGCTTCTGACCTTAATCCTAACATATGAATCAAACTACATAAAGACTACAAAGGAAAAATATGAATTTATTTACACAAAATAAACCGAACATATTAATGATAAAGCACTAGTAAATATAAGTTTCTGATTATGGGATCTTTGAAGTTTTTTTTTTTTTTTGAAAAAAAATGTAATTTTTTTCTTTTGCAATATAATTGTTGCCCAAATTTTTTGGCCAAAGGTAATATGCCATATATAAGTTGACGTGGAATTTTTTAATGACTCAAAAATTAATTTCATATATATGTGGTATTATATGTGCCACGTTTCTATTGTATAAAAGCAAACTGATCTTTTTCAAGTAACGGTTTACTAACGATATTCATCCAAGTATCAAATTTATTAACAGTTTATTAGTTCAAGTCTCACATTACTCGTTCTGAAATTTCAGATACCAATTTGAATATTTGGCTACCTCTAGAAGCAGCTTTGTTGAATAAAGGTATATAACACTTTCATTGCAATCACTAACCTTTTTGTACTATAGAAGTAGCCAAATAAGCATCCATTGATAGCCAAAGCGAATTTTGGAGTGGTAAAGCATTGTTTTATACAGATAAGAAACTGATTTGGAACTCCAAAAGCTTCTAGAACTGGGAATAGAAAATCCCAATTAATAGAATCAAATGCCTTTCTCAGATCAATTTTAAGTGCATATCGAGGAGATAATGTTTTCTTGTGATACCCTTTCACCAACTCTTGAGCTATTAGAACATTTGTCGATCATTTCTTTTCGGATTATAACGGCACATTACTCCTTGTTCTTCTTCTTCTTCACTTACATTTTCTTCTGAATTCAATGTTTGTTAGCCAAGAAAATGTTGTTTCTCCAAATGGGTTTCTCAAGTTCGTTCAAGAATCCTTGCGAGAAACCAGCTCCAGATCAAATCCTCAAATGGGCATCCGCTAAATGCTGTTTCTATGCAAGATGGTCAGTCATTTTATTTCAATTTTATTTTGTTTTTTCTTTCATGTTCTGTTTATCTGTTTTGATTGTTATAGTACGCAATGAATTATCTTTGTGAATGAAACTTACTTTTACTTTAGATAATTGATTTTCTGTTAGTAATGTAATCTGTTGTTTGCAAGTATTCTTTAGTTGGCATTGGAATTGTGGAAAGAAATACGCTGCTTTTAGCTTTCGAGATTGGAGAAATAGAAATACTTGACTTCACCAATGTTTGATTTCTGGAAGTTTTGATGTTGTGTGCTGGTATAATTTTGGAGGATAATTATCAATTTCTCAAATAAAACAACTTCAACATTTCTTAAAGGATTTGGATTGAATCTGATGGAGCAATAGTTTCTTTTACCATGTATGATATCAATGACATGCTGTGGTGAAAATTTGGACATGTAATCCAAATTGCCATTTCAAAGTATGTTTGGATTCTGGAAATCATGTGCTTTTTGCCTTCCAACCCAAACAAACCCTCTCAATCTCCTCTAATTCTATGGAGTATTCTCAACCCAAGCAAACACATCTCATATGCACCATTTCAACACAAACAAACACATATCCATATCTATCCATTCATCATACCTATGTGGACCATCTCAATTTTCTCTAGTTCATTGACAAATAAATATATATACCCATAAGACGTAAATTTTTATAGGGTGTTTATCCCATAAAACCCTAGAACTCTCATTTTTTTTTATACTTAATCTTGCAGAGACTTTATTTATTTATAGCCATACATACTTATCTATTAAGAATCCCTTTCCTCTTAAAGTTCTTCTTTTGCAAGTCAAACTTATCTATTAAGAATCTATTTTCTTTTGAAATTCTTCTTTTACAAGTCTTCTTATCCATCAAGCAATATCTCTCTAATTCCAAACAAATCTTTTATGGGATTTAAGTCATTATTCCTAATAATCTTCACATTAACTCAAATTTCATCAAATCATCTATTTTCATACTAAACATACTTGGCTCTACTTGTAATGGAAGTCTTACAATCATTTTCTCTTTTGTGCCTTCATGCTTTACATAAATCGATCCTTAAAACATGAACTCGAACTTTTTTTTTGAATCGAACTCCTCTAAGCTTACCTCTTTTCATATTCTAACTATGCTTTGATATCATTTGTTAGACTAAAAAACCCAAATCCAATCACATAACGAAAACATAATCAAATAATCAATCAATCACACAAAAAATAATAATTTAACGTGATTTGATTCAACTGACTTATGTCTATGGATGAGAAACAAAATCCATTAGTTGTAAAAAATTACAAACATACATTAAAACATATCAACCATTTAACAATCAAAATTCATAAACTCTCTCAATTTCCTCTAGTTCTATGGAGTATTTTCAACCAAAACAAACACATCCCATGTGTACTCTTTCAACAAAACAAATACGTATCCATATGTATCAATTTATCATACCTATGTGGATCCTTTCAGTCTCTTCTAATCTACTCACAAATAAACATACACACCCATAAGACGTAAATCTTCAATAGTCTTATGAGGTGTCTATTCCATAAAATCTTACAACTTTCTTACATCTTTTTTTTATATATAACCCTGCAGAGACTTTATCTATTTATAGCAATACATAATTACTTATTAAGAATCTCTTTCATCTTAAAGTTTTTTTATAAGTCAAACTTACCTATTAAAAATCTTTTTTTTTTAGAATTTTTTTTTACAAATCTTTTTATCCATCAAGTAATATTTATTCAATCCCAAACAAAATCTTTTATGAGATTTGAATCATTATTCATAACAGATTTTCTGGAGAAACTTTTGTTTAAGGTCAAAAATAGCAGCATGTCATTCTTCAACGGTGATAAAAATCTTTCTTTCCCGAGGTTATATGAATTGCATATGCGTTCCTGTAAAATAACTAGATTTCCAGAGTTACTAATAAGAAACCAAGAAAACCTGTGGTATCTTGACCTTTCAGACAACGACATCAGGGACCAATACCTAACTGGATTTGGGGGAAGGAATTACTCCACCTGAATCTTTCTCATAACTCCCTTCATTCTTGGGAAACATTTTCTCTGAATCAGTCTCTTTAATCTCCAAAGTTTTAAGGTTTAAAAGCTTGAATAACAGTATTTTTTTGAAAAATATTAGTTAATTAATTTAAAATTTAAATTTCAATAATTATATTTTTGTATTTTTTAAATACTACTTTTTATCGGAAAAAAATTTAAAGTATCTTACTTTCGCAACTTGCTAGACCCTTCACTAGCAAATCATTGCTAAAATTAAAAAAAGAAAAAACTTTGTAATCATTTTTTAATAAGTTCGAGGGAAGAAATTAATTGTACATGGCAAAATAATCATCACATATTATATGCTCCTGCCTAAGGAAGAGGGACAAAACCTTTCACGCTTGATTTAAGTTGGCACGTTTCGCTTAATCTCGAGATTTATATCATTCATCATTGCATATCATATGCAAAAGATCAAGTCAAAGCCACTTGCCTTTAGTTACTTCCCTTCATCTAGTGCTTTAATTGCCTGCGACATCAAGTTAGCTAGAGCAAGATCAACACCCATAATTGGATTCACTGTTTTCATGATTTATAAATAAAAGTAAAAGTATATGACTTTTTTTTTTTTGCTTGAGTAAATAAAATGATTTAATTATAAAATTCATTTTTAATATATTGATAGTCATTTTTTTTATTTTTCAAACAAAATTAAAAGATTATCATATGTTTAATTTTTAAAAAATTTTTAGTATATAAAGATATGTGTTATTTTACTAATGTTATTTATAAAACCTAAAAACTCAATAAATGAATAATTTCTCTTAATCATATAATTTGATCATATTAATAATTTGCTTAAATTCGATAAATGAAAAATATATAAAAGGTACAAATATTACTTTATTTTTCGTAATAAATCCCAATCTATGCATTTTAAAATTCGAAATCCTAACAACTACTGAAACAAAACTTCAATTTTAGAGTGTCTTTTTTGAACAAATTGCATTGTGTTTTTAATTGATTAACAAACTGAATGTAATTCCTTACATATCCTACCTATTGTAAAAAATTTCCTAAAAAATTACCTCCAACAAGGTCAGGTCTTACAGCTTTTAAATATATGAAGTTTAAATATTTCAGTTTCACCCTCCTGACCGATTCACATAATTAACTCAGAAAGACGCTTACAACGAAATGGCGTGTGGAGCCCTACGGTTAGCCAATCTCAGGTAGATTCTCTCATTTCATATTTGAGAGAACAAAATTCCTGTGATTAGTGTCATTTCATTATGCTCTGGAATGTTTTAAGGTTCCCATGAAATGGGATCATTAACGAATCATTTTTACAGAAAATATTAGCAGTGGGGAAAAACAGATCGGCCCTTTCCCCCTTATTATACAACCAAGCTATGGATGCAAGGCTCACTTGGCAGTTTGGCAGGGGCCAGGGGCGAGCGATGGGGGCCGGGGCCAACATAAGAAGATTAAAGCTCAATTTGGATTACGACAAAGATTAATTACGATGAATAAGTAATTGATTGAATTAGTTAAGTTCATTTTTTCAACGAAGATATTTTAAGTTCGAATCTTATCAGTAATTATTTATTGTGATCATTTTAAATACATGATCTGCAGTTACTTATTTTAAACTGTTAGATATGATACATTTTATCTTGATTTAAAAGATTAAATAATATATCTACCTTTGATTTTTTTTTTTAAATCATTATAAGATTAAAAATAACAATAAAAATTTAAATAATTGTGATTAAAAAAATTATTATTACAATTAAAAATTTTTAATAAAAAATTTATATTGATTTAATTTTATTAAAATTAATATTTAAATATAATTAAAAATATAATAAACTTAATCGTATCATTACGAAAGTTCAATAAAACACATACGGGACTAAGGTTGCTATGAGAGCCTGTGGCTCTAGCTTTTTCAACCACAATAGTTGAGTACGTCTGTTAAATCGGAGGAGGCTAGTCTATAGACTGAATCAGAACCCTTCCAAACACGCCGTTGATATATCCATACGTTCATTTGCCTTTCAAAGTTTTTATTTCTATTTTGAACCCAAATGGTACTAACACAGGATAAAGGAGAAAGTTGGACAAAAGAGAGAGACGCCTAGCAAAGCACCTGAAAACACTGTGGCAAATCGAAAAGTCCATCAGTTTCGCTTGTGTAACTGAAACAAAGTCCCCGCCGTCTTTGCTGGGCGGGAAAACCTCTAAAAAAATACCAAATAATAACTTTATTAGATATATTTATGTGTATATATATAGATATACTGATAGATGGTGTATTTTTGTATGTAAAAAAATATGTATGGATAGTATAACATAAAATAAAGTGATGAAATTCTCATCTCATATATATATATATATATATATATCTATCCAAGAATTCCAAACACCCTCTTTTAGGTCCCTCAGGTGCTGTCTTTATCGACGCCTTTTTGTCCTTGTTTCCTTGTAGCCCATATCTTTCTTCTCCCTTTGTAGTTTTTCCACTTACAAATTATGTCTTCTTCTTCATCGTCATCGTCTTCTTCTGAAGATGGCAATGGCAATGGTGCAAGAAGAGGTGCTGGTGATTTCGAAGGCCCATCTTGAACTCGTAGACATGCCAATAATGAAATCTGGCCAGGGCCTTTTGTTGAAGATCTTGTTGTCCAAGTTGCCATTGGTGCTTCTCGTTCATTTGGCCTCCTTGCCGCAGCTGCTGCAGTTGCCAATGTGTTTCAGTTAGGTTTCTTTCTTATCATCTGCAATGCCCTTTTCTTCATATTTCTTTTTTATTGATTTTAAGGAGATGGAATTGATTGAATTAGGGAATTCTTGATTCGAATTTTGTTTTTGTTACCATTTTTTTTTTAGTTTTATCAACTTAGAATATATGTTTTCATTTCAATCTTAATGGCATGGGGATGGCACAGCAAAATCACTTCATTTAGAAGATAGGAAGTTCTGGGAAAGGACAAAATTTGAGTCTGGTCAACAATTGAAAAAACATTGTAATTTTACAGATTCTGGTCTTTTTTTTTTCCTTCTTGAGAAATTCTATTCAATGAAAGAGACCAGAGTGAAAGCGGATATATAGTGTCTAGTCTTGGATGTAGTAGCATCCGAGGAAACTGCCTCTGGGAAGGGAACTGACATTGGATGGGTCCATTTCTATCAAATTTATGTCCCTTTCGGATGGTGTAGTTTCATTCATCTTGGCAATGTTAGTTACTCCAATTCCTTTTTACCACAACCGAAATGTATTTTTGGACCTCTTTTCACTTGTTAAGAGGAAAAATGGATTTTTGGGTTTTTGAATTTCCTTTTTCCATTTCTTGGTATGATCCTTTTTTAAGCTCTAGAACTCCTTTCAACTTTTTTGACTGACCTTTTAAGCCATATGCTGCTAGTAAATCCATGGGATTCTTTCTTTCCTAATGCTCAAATGTAGAGACCTTTGAGGCCTACTTTAATTGCATGATTTAAGGCAATGGTCTTTTGCATGTCCCTTAACTTGCTCATGTAAGTCTAACATTTGCTGGAAACTTCTTAGATATATAGGGACTGTTGCCTCTTATATACATACATATATATATATATATATATATATATGTAGAAATAGTTAAGGACTTTAGGTGTAGGCACTACTCTCTCTTTCTCCCCAAGTTCACAGCATGCTCTGCGCTTCATGCTTCAATCTCATTTTGTAATAATGTCTGTCATTTTATGTGTCAAACGAGATCAGGCACATCTACAGTTTTTTACCCCAGTCAAGCCATAACAAATTTCATTGCAGGAGCATGTTAATGGAAAAGCTTCGGTAATCAAGTTAAACCAGATTTGCAACATTTAAATTACATGATCATACCATAAACCGTTGTTTTAAATCTTAAAATCTTAGTAGTAATTTCAATTCAAATGCTTATTATTGTCTGCTGTGACTCAAAAAATGAATAAATCAAGAAAATGATTCAGAGTAAGAAAATGATAAGTAATTCACAACCAACACATAGTAAAACATTTAAATTTATATAATAATTATATGCGGAAACATTCAAGCCTTTGCTTAAGGCTTATTCAAAGACTAATGGAAGAAATTAAGATTTTTCTTTCCTTGTGTTTTATTGTTCAGTACTTTACTCGGTCAAATGTCATTTATTAATAAATAAACAATCATATAATAATTAATAATTATTATTATGAATGTTTAAAAGAAAGGAAGTAAATCCAATCTTTTTATGATAATAATAATGGTCGATCTATAGATGGGTCGCCAAAACCTAGTGAAACATATACTAGGAGGACTGGGCTGGAGCAAGTTTGTGGGAAGTGGAAGCATGGGGTAGAGTCAAAGACAGAGCAAAAAAAAGGTTAGCTGGGGAAGGCTATTAGATTCTCTGCTTTTAACGAGACAGGCCTTTGGCCAACCCTTTCTTGGAAATGAAAGACATAGGAATATATATATATATATATACATATGTGTATATATATATATATAATATTTAATATATTATTAATATATAAATTTTATATATTTTTAATAAATCATATAATGATAATTTATTAATAAATAAATATTAATTTTTAAAATAAATAAATATAAATTAAAATAATTAATTTATTAATAAAATATTATTATTTGATTTATTTAATTAATAAATTATCATTATTAAATTCATTAATAATATATATCAAATATAAATTAATATACATAATACGCTTAGCTAGGGAAGCACGCTCGAAAGTTGCCATACCGTGCTTTTACGTGTGTGTTTGTATATATAACTCTTCACGTACCACAGCTAATAGCATCCCTCCTTGTCATTTTTCCTTCCTCTCAAATTCTCATAATGCATAAAATCATTCCAGAATATCGTGCTTCTCATTTTCTCATGGTCTTCACATTTAAGGTTTTTCAACCACCTGATCTGAGGATTCTGTCATTTTCTTGCAGCAGCAGCTGCAAATTTTGTAACTTTGTTCTCTTGTTGGCTGTCTCATGAAACCAAGATAAATCGATCGATTAATTGTAAGAAAAATTGTTTGAAACAAAAGGATTTGGAAAGAGAAAGAGCTGTCACACTCTCCCTGACCGAGTAGGATATGTGATTAGGTTATTGGACTACTAATCTATGCTACAAGACAGGTCGATTCATCACTGATATTTTTGAAAAATGAAAAACAATAAAATTTTATTAAAACAAAGAACACCCTTTTTCTTTTCGTTAAGAGCTCTGGCTGATTCTGACATCTGAACCCGAAAACAACCTTTTTCTGTGATCTGCTCTTTCTACTGCATAGTCTCTCCTACCGGCCAATCGCTGCCTGGCCAGCTTCAACTCTCTCGTTATTAAAAGCCCTTTACGCGCATGGAATGGTTGGTGCCACTGTTAAAAAGCGCATTGCTTCCTGAACTGAATCCTTTTCTTTACGTTGTTGCTGCTCTCATCAACCGGCTTTTGCTGGATCAATCCACAACCTTTATTAAGCAATAAATAGCTTGTCTTCCAATTATACGAATACTAATGTAACGCATATTTTAATTATTACATCATCTTCGCGATTCTTGTTGTCTGGTTCTATCTTTTTTAATTATGGTCAAACTTCTTTCGTTTTCATTTTTTCTGCTTTTATCTTTGCAACCCTAAAGTTTTATACAGATTTTACGTGGATGCATGTGCTAATAATTTGTACTTTCGTTTTTTTATTTTCTGATTTTTCTTACAAGGAATTTGTTTGCATGCAGGTTTGTTCCACGTGGCACGCTGTCTCTAGTTCTGATCCACTGTGGCACCGTCTCACAAGCATCATATGGGCCCGGACCCACAGCATGCGGGCCACGTGGCGTGAGGAATACATATACCGTCATCAAACGTCACAGAATTTTCGTGATGGGAGATCGTTTTACGAGACCCTCCATTTCGATCCAACCGGCGTGGACATACCGGATGGGCTTACGTGCCGTTGCCTCAACCTCTCTGACACCCACCTTGCCTGCGGTTTCGCTGATGGCATCGTTCGCCTCTTCGACCTTGCCACCCGCTTACAAGTCTGCACCTTCCATCCCCATCACCGTGATCGTTTAGGCCGCATCTCACGCGCCGTAGCTGGTATTATCATCTCGGACCCCAGGATCATTTTCGCCACCTTGGATGGCGACATCCATGTGGCAATCATAGACGGGCAGCCCCAAGCGCGCAGGGCTCACATGGGCAACGTCGTGGACGACGGTGCATTGGTGGACTTCACCGGATGTGCGCGCTGGTGGGTGGGCCTTTACGCAGGCGTACCTGGCCGTTCTTTCCACATTTGGGATGGTAACACTGAAGAGCTAGTCTTCGTGAACGCAACTTTGACTGACCCAGAAGCCCTGGGGGGTGGAACATGTTGACCAGGTTGACTGAAACCATAGGCCGAGTCAGGGTGACGAGCCAGGAATCCGCGGTGGCATCTAACGAGTTCGAGGTACATGGTTTTGGATTTGAGTATCCCGATTTCCATTGCACGACCAGGAGAGTACGAGAGGGCTTATAGTGACTTCCTTGGATACCAACAACGAGAGCGTTCATTACGGTGGACAGCCGTGGGTGGCTGTCGTACGCCGGGTGGATACGTTGGAGGAGGTCTGTAGGTTTAACACACAGCAGATGAACGTCATGGGTTGCATGAGCTTAGGATACGCGCTAATATGCGCCGCGGGTGTAATTAGGGTGTGGGGCATAGAGCATCAGCCTGGGCAACACTTGTATCGTTTTAATGGGAACATAGGGGCGGTTAACGCGATGGTGGCGTGTGACAGGCACGTGGCAGCAGCAAGTAGTGACACGACGATACATCTATGGGATTTTGGTGCGCAGTAGGGTAAGTAGGGTAAGAGCGAGTGGGAGTTTAGGGCATAGGTGGGTAAGGGGGATGGTGACAGGAGCGTGATCTTAGGGATATGGAAGGGAAGGGCCCCAGGTGGGGGAAGCGAGTCAGAGAAAATGCACTTTGGGGAAGTGATATTGGTAGAAGACAGCGGAGAGGGATGTGGATGGGCGTGGGATTCGCTGTTTTGGGAACCTTTTTAGGTTTTGACAAAAATTAGTTGGGGAGAGTGTCCCGGTGTTGACCAATGACTTCCCTAGGAAACTGGTTTAAATTGGTGTTTTTGACTGAAATTAACAAAGTAAAAAAAAAAAAAAACGCAAACAAAAGATGGCAGAACAAAGCCCTATGGGTCCATACCTCTCTCTATCTCTATCTCCTTCGAGTTGTGCCTTTCTTCTGCACTGTACTTATATTTTTAAATTTAAGGGGAATTGCCAAGTGCCGAGAACGGAGAGAGATGGAAATGGCTTTTCTTGGGTAGGCAAGTAGGGTCATTTCTGATCTTAGTTGGGTATTTTCTTGGATTCCAATTTAATCCACCACATTTGGTTTCTAATTTTTTGTATTATTTTACTTAGTAAAAGAATGCCTTTTTTTTTTTTAAAAGAAATCTTTTAATATTGTTATTGTTGCTTTTTGCTTACAAAATTCATGTTCATTAATTTGATAATATATCCTTTGCCCCATCATGCTGCAATGGCAGTTCGTATGTTTGGGTTTACACACTCACCGGACAATTTTCATATCTGGATGGAGTTCTTGTAAAACATATTAAATTAAATATCATAGGAATGAATATGATATTGATAGATATGGACTTTGACAGTCAAAATATGAAAAAAAAAATGTGGAAGCTGAATGTTCTAAAATGGTGAATTGTGTCCCCAAAAGTGTGGTGTGAATCTTTAATCGCTATAGTGAAAATTAAATGTACTCTTGCACTTGAGTGTGTTTGGCTATGTATCTTTCAATTCAAAGACTTGGTGGACTCATTCCCCAACAGGCTAATGGTTGAGCCAGACAGCCAGAGTTAGGCTTGGCGCAGCTTATATTGTTGCCATTGACAAGGTATTTTACGATCTTTGTCATCTTTCAACATTTCTTCGTGGTGAAGTAACTACTAATAACTCTTTGTTATGGGTTACTGCAGGCTGAATTTGGAAAACCCAAATGCATTTGCTACCTGACAAAGGAAAGGTTTCTGTCTATGCTGATTGTATCCCAACTGTTCAGCTCCACTGTTTGAGGTGGTATTTTGGTTTTTAATATTTGCACCTTCCTCGTTTGATTCATTAGTTCGAGTCACATAATCAAGATGATATTCCAGTTTAATAGGCCAAAATGAATGAATTTGATAGCAGTAATCCATAATGGTAATGGTAAGAGTAAATATTTTTTCAAGTTCCACCGTACAAATACTTTGTTGGTGTATATATATATATATATATATATGTTTTCAAAACTATACATACACTATGCATTTAAGTGTGCATTTGTGAACCATCTTCTTTGGAGAGTTGTAAATGGGTATTTGTTGTTTCAGATTGCAGGATTTTGATCATCGATCTTTCATGTATCTGCAATCTGTTGCACTTTTTTTTTTTTCATGTTATAATCAAATATTCATATCTGTGAGACAGATGATTTTCCCATTTTTCCAGGAAATGGAAGGAAAGTACTCTTATCTTCCTATTAAGTAACATCCAACAAATCCGGAGTAATAATTCTAGCATCTGCAACATTTTTCCTTATTTTTAATCATCCGAATTAAACATAAGGTGTCATTGCTATACTGAAAAAGCTATGGCATTGGTGCTGGTCATCAGTATTAATCATCTTCATCTTATCCAATTTATCAATAAAATGAAATGGAACATCAGGGTGCATCATGCTAATATTTGTGATTATTGATATTATATTCTGACTTTGGAGAGAGCATATCTTTTTCTTTTCGATAGCTGCATTAGATTGCTTTTTGTCCATTTAATTTCTTAGTTTCAAATTGAAACCCTTTCTTTTTCTGTTTCCAGGATATTTTTACTGCAGGTAGTGATACTTCATCAACAACCATAGAATGGGCTATGTCAGAACTGATAAAATACCTTATAATGATCTATAAGGCAGAAGCCGAAATAAGAAATGTCCGCAAAGGAAATAAGGACATAAAAGAAATTGAATTAGTTACCCAATTGGTTAATATAATCATCCTATTAAATAATATCCAATAAATCTGGAATTAAAATTCTAGCATCTGTAATATGTATTTTTTTTTTATTTTTAAGTTATGATCTCCTTTATACCAAAACAAACTCTTAGGTTTCATTGACCTGCTACCTTCTCCTAAGAGAAGCAGATTTGAGATAAGTGGATATGAAATACCTACTGAGACTAGACTCGTTGATGATGCATGGGCAATAGGAAGGGATCCAGAATATATACTGGAATAATATCCCGAGTGCTTTGAACCAACAAGGTTTCGTAATTCTTCCATAGATTTCAAAGGGGCAAATTTTGAGTTCCTTCCATTTGGAGCTGGTAAGAGTAGGGGTGTAATCGAGCCAAGTTGAGCTGATAAAGTGAGAAGCTCGAGTTCGAGTTCGACTTACAACTCAGGGCTCGATACTCAGCTCAAATTTGATCGAATTTTATTT